>MU789207.1:43564-77056 GCA_026770625.1 Nicotiana glauca
CTATACTCCGGGAGTGATGTTGTTCAAACAACTACCTAAATATGCACTCTCTCTCAAGCAGATATATAATAAATAGGAACATATAATTGATGATCCTTTCAATTAACCACAATCAAAACGTAGTTGAACAAATAGAGATAAACAACCAACTCAAAACTATATTAATATAACAACTTCACCAAAACCCTAGAAAATTAATTAGCTATTCATAATAGTAAGTAAAACTATAATACTAAAAATCATAACCAACAATGAAAAATAGGAAGAGGAAGGAAAAACTTGTTGAAGAATTCCCTGCCTTGCTCTCAATGTGTTCTTGCCTCCTTAGGTCTAATTTGTGTCCAAAATATCCACTCTTGTTCTTGGTCGGCCTCCTAAGTTTAATATAGGGTTTAGGGCTTAAAATCCCATGTTTTGCACTTTGGTCCCTGAAATTTACGTGTTCTACCACGGTCCCACCGCGGTTTCGCCGGGACCGCGGCCAAATAGGTCCTTTGAATCTTTGGTAATGTTCTGCCGTGGTGTTCTACCACGGTCCTACCATAATCGTAGTTTTTCACCCTGTTCCATATGGAATTTGGAAAATATAAAATATTAAAGTTATAGCCCTTTGAGGTAGCTTTTCAACCATATATTTTGGAGCCCAAATGAAGTTCTGAGCAAAAAGTTATGTCTATTTTACTAAACAGTGCACAATATGCCTCCTCGAGTCTTCGTTTGTACTTAATTATCAAATTTGACCCCCGAACCTGATCCGGGCTTAATTCCTTGAGCTGTTACTTAGACTTCAAAGCTCCAAATCACTTGAATTCATTCAATAACATCTATATAGCTCAAAATCACTCCTACGAGGCATAAAACACACCGTTAGTACAAAACATTAGCGATTAAAGCGCAAACTCAACTAAAGTGCAGTAAATTAGAGTGTAATAATCGACTAAAATACGTGATTATAGCCTATAATCAGCGTGTTTAGATAGAATGGGGTAGGGTTTCAGGTAGGATATAATTAAAGGGGTTGGTGTAGTGTGGACCGTCGATCTTAGAGATCAATGGTCCTGATTTAAAGGGTTCTGGGTCGGGTATTAAAATAGGTATGTGGACTGGATTAATGACTTTGGGCTAGGGGTAATTAGGCTAGGTAAATTGGGGTTGGTCTAGGTCTGAATTTAAATAAAAATGGGGCAGATTTTAAATACCCAATTTATTAAATAAAATAATTTATATAAATAATAAGTAAATAACAAAAATATCAGTGGTGCATAAAAATGATTTAAAATAATTATGTAACACTATAAAAATATAAAAGACTATTTTTGCATAAATAATATAATTATAAGCACATATGGGCTATTATTGCAAAATGTGCAATTCTAGCCTTAAAATGCAAATGCATTTATGATAAATATGTTAAAGTATTTAAAACTAATCTGGGTGCAAATGGTGAAATTATATGGTAAAATCATTATAGAAATAATTTGTGATGCAATTAATAATTATTTGCATAATAAAATATGGGAATAAATTGATTAAAAATCTTAAAAATTATTGAAAAATTAGGAAAAATACTTGATGGTGTCCATGCACTATTTTTAAAGTATATATACATATTTAAAATATCTGAGGAAAAAGTTGGGTATCAACAATTGCCTTTTTCGAAAAAGTTTCTCCAAACTTTTTCAATAGAACAGATTCAATCTCATCATTTTCTAAGTCATTCCCATTTATTGCGTATATATAAGAAGTGACATGCTCATTAGGGTCGGTGGTTCCATTATATTTGGGAATTTCTGGCATGTGGAATTTTTTCGGGATGGGCTTCGGAGCCGTACTTGGAGGGAATGGCTTTTGCACGAACTTCTTCGAATCCAAACCCTTTAGGATCGATAGTGCCACCGGTATTTGGTCAACCCGGGAGTTGTACATATCTATCTTTTTGTCATTTGCCTCAATTTTCTTTTCACCTGATTCACTCCGTTTAGTGAGATACTCAAGCATTTTCATAATGGCGGGATCAATCCCCGATCCAATGGCGTTCGATCTCTCTGGTACAGGTTCGCCTCTATGAAAAACTTCTCGTGATGCTTCGAGCTCAATTTTTCTTGGTGCATGATTCGGGTTTTGGAGTTATGCTATCGCAGCTTGTTGAGTCTGCAACATCTTGAATATCATTCGAAGGCTAATTGTCACGACCCAAACCCAGACCCGGTTGTGACGACGCCTCTCATGGGGACAAGGCCAGCCAACTAAACATAATTCATCCTTTTAAAATAGTTGAACAGTTCATAAGCAGTTTAAATATGATCTAATAATAATAATTAGTGGAAGTACAACCAGACATAACCCAAACCGGGGTGTCACAAGTCACGAGCATATATTAAAGTATGAATGCGGTGCTGCGAACGCTGGCAGTCACCTCGCTAAACTCCGATAACTTAGCCTCCGATCAGCTCAAAACCCACTACCGGTGAACAATTACCTGCATTTGCACACGAAGTGCAGGGAGTAAAGTGAGTACTCTAACTCAGCAAGTGATAAAGGTAAATAATAATGGCGCAGTAAGAAATCATGTAAAGAAAATATCATACTGTATAGAAGTAGTATAAAACCCCTTGAGAAACAGCAGTGAAGTTGTGAAATCTTTAGAAAAACATCTTAGCTCAGTTTAAACCTCTTTTAAAAATGACTTTTTCAATAGTTATGCAAATGAATGCAAAAGAATTAGTGCAGAAAAGCATAGAAATCCACCCCTCGGGCACAATACTAACTCAACATATAATGTCAGACAATCAGGTAGATACCCCGTGAAGTAACAAAGACAACAGATAATGGCACACAAATGAAACAAAGTAAACACATAGATCAGTATCATATAGTAACTGTTGCGGCATGCAGCTCAATCCATATATTGATGCTGCGTGCAGTCCGATCCATATATTTTGTCGACGGCGCTTACTGGGGGTATGCATACTCCGGGAGGGGCTCCTTACGGCCAGAGCGCAATATCAAGCCATCTTGTGGCATCAAATCTAGGCCCTTAGCCTCATATTAAATGAGTATCTCACTGCTACAGCATGCAGGCCGAACCAAAAGTATCCTCACAATACAGGCCCTCGACCTTACTCGGTCAAAAATCACATAAGCCACTCGGGCGACAGTAAGCATGATGCTCAGCCCAAAATATTATTGGAAATATCATTTCAAGTGTTAAAGCAAAATAGACTTGGTTGAGTAGTAAAAACAGTGGAAAATACATGACCGAGTTCAAGTATAAAATCAAAACAGTGAGGAAATATCAACAGCAATCCCCGAAGGGTTCAAATAGTTGGCACGAAGCCCAAATATGGCAATAAGCCCAAATCATGATGATAACAAATAAATTTCAGTCAAATAAGTGGTAATCTCATTAATCAGGACGGGCCAAGTCACAATCCCAAACGGTGCTCTACCCCATGCTCGCTATCCGGCGTGCAAGTCACCTCAACATAGCACAACGATGAGCAAATTCAGGGTTTCAAACCCTCAGGATATCATTTACAATCATTACTCAGCTCAATCCGAGCAAAATCCTACTCCGAAATGCCACTGCCCCTTGAATCGGCCTCCAATCGACCCGAATCTAGTCACATTTAATTCAATTCATTCAATACTTATTATAGGAATTAAATTCCATATGAAAATACTAATTTTACAACAAAATCCGAAATTTAACTCAAAATTGCTCGTGGGGCCCACATCTCGAAATTCGGCGAAACTCACAAAATCTGACAACCCATTCAACCATGAGTCTAACCATACCAAAATTACTAATTTATGATAACATTTCGACCCTCAAATCCTCAAATATATCCAAGAGTGTTTTCAAACTTTTTCCAACTTAAAATAACCAATTACATGTTAAAAATAACAATGGATTCGGGTAATCTAACCAAAATTGAGTTAAGAATACTTACCCCGTTGTTCCCTCTAAAAATCTCTCAAACAATCGCCTCGCCCGAGCTCCAAATTGCCAAAGATTCCCATTTTCAGAACTTAACATTCTGTCCAAGCCTTTTCTTCTTCGTGAACATGAAGCACAAAATTTATGTTAATGGATTTTCTCATCGCGAATGCGAAGGCTTAATTGCGAACGCGATGCCTTACCAGGTTTGGCCTTCGCGAATGCGATGCCTCTCTCACGAACGTGAAGCACAAAATGTGCAAGTCCATAATTTACTCTTCGTGAACGCGAGGCCCTCTCGCGAATGCGAAGCACAAAATGTACGTTGTCGGAATTTACTCTACGCGAACGCGATGCCCTATTGCGAACGCAAAGCACAAAATGTGCATGACCAGAATTTACTCTTCGTGAACGCGAGGCCCTCTGGTGAACGCGAAGCACAAAATGTGCATGACCAGAATTTACTCTTCGCGAACGTGTTCGCAGCGGACTCAGCATTAGGCAGAGTGGGCGCTAAGACATTTACCCAATAGTGGTATCGGGGTCAATTTTCACAGAGAGCTAGAAAGGGAGTTGAGCATTTGTTTGGTCTAGAAATGCGTTTTGGCCCCTAATTGTACTTCTACCATTTTTGTGTTTTTATAATTATCAACTATAATTGAACAACTACTAATTAAAGCTAAATTATGCTAAAATATTGATTCTAGGTTGTATGCAAGATAGAGAAAAGCACTAGGGTCGTGGCATTTACCTAGGTGGTCAACTAACGGGTAGAGATTCCTAATACAGGAATGATGATTATGGAGCTTATGATATAATCGTTGCAGGATTGCACTCACTCTCACACCTCTCGGTAGAGAAAATGATTTTGCCCAATTGACTCTCTCAAGACCAATTGGGTAGGCCAATATGCCCAAGCAACTTAGGGTTCAAGTTGGGTAATTACTCTCTCGAGGTTTAACCCGTTAATTGGGACTACCATTCTCATGGGTCCATCCCAATTCCTTGTTGGGTCAATTTTGGAGTCATAGACACTCTTTCTCATGAAGAGTCAAGACCCACTAAGCTAGACTCAGTGTTTGCAACCACCAAATCCTAATTAAACCATAAAATTAACCCAAATAGCAAACACCTAACATCATTCAAGCATTACACAATCACACCCATTAGTTACCCACACTAGGGTTGAGTCACAACCCTAGCTAATGGGTTTAGCTAGACATAATAGGAACATAAATTGAAGAAATAGTAGATAAAATCAACATATTAATTAACTACAAAGTTACTCTACAAGAATCTATGATAAAACAAGATGAAATTGCCCAAAATAGGCTAAAACTTGAGTCTCACGAGCGAAGCAGCTATATCTGATACAATCATTGACCTAAAAAAGTAAAATGTTCTATTTATACTACACAAACAAAATAGGACAAAAACACCCCTATAGGTCTAGCGCGGACCGCGCACAAATGTCGCGCGGCCGCGTAGGGATCTTTGGTCTTCATATCTTGCTTCTGAAACTGGGGGCGCGGAACGTGCACATAGGTCGCGTGGCCGCGTTGGTTGAGAGGCGCGGACCGCGTAGAAATGGGGCGCGGGCGCGTGGAAATCTTGACAAAACTCCACTCTCTGAACTCCATTCATGCGGACCGCACTGTTTTGGTGTGCGGTCGCGTGGGCTTTTGCATTGAATTACAGAGTCTCTGAACTCCTTTTGGCGCGGACCGCATAGAAAGGAGCGTGGACCGCGCAGGTAAGCATGGAAATTACACCTTCTCTGAACTTCTTCTGCACGACCGCGTGGCACATCAGTTCGGACCGCGCAGGTCAACATGGACTTAGGCAGTCTCTGAACTCTTCTATCAGTGCGGACCACGCAGGGATCTTGTTCCCCACTTCACTATCTTTTGATACTTGGCAGTTTCACTCCTTTTTGAGCCGATCTTTGACATTTGTCATCTTGTCGCTCAAACCTGCAATCAAGCGCAACTTGTAAGCCTTTTGGGACTAATTTATGGCAATTTACGCACAAAGCCTAGGCAAGAATGGGTATAAAACATGTAAAAATTACAGTTATCAACTCCCCCAAACTTAAACCTTTGCTTGTCCTCAAGCAAATAAAATAAGACCTACCCTTCAAAGGAAAACACCCACGTAATTCCTGTTTATCCTAAAGTAACCTCAACAAGCATCAATTGGGACTAACAATTGGCCTCAATGCGAATGAATCATTAACACATTTAACCTTGAAAACTTGTGGATCAAGTGTGACACTAGAGCATCAAGATTTGACACATATTCATCAAAGAGCTTTTCTCAATTACTTACATATCCTCAACTCTCCCTAAGTGAACCTCACCTTTTAGAGTATTGACACACAAACCAAGATGGATGGATTTCTCTCATCTCTCTCAAAGAAAAGGCCATAAGTCCGGCTCTAAGTACCATATGCTTGCCCCTTATGTAAGTGTCCACTAATGTAGGCTTCCCTCAACTCAAGATCATATAGGGCTTTTGAGGAGTCATTATGAAGGCTTTTGGGTAAAGGTGTGACATGTTTTTGTTTAATTGGGAAATCTTCCCTTAAGCACTTCTTTTGATTCATTTTGGCACACTTTCTCGACTCATTTGAGTATTTCACTTCTTTCAAAGGGTTAGAGAGACACCTTGTCACTCTTTCTTTTGCAATTTAAAGCCTTTTCTCCTGTTGTCTACTTTTTCCACACCTTTTTCACTTTTTGTTGTCCTTGGATTCCCCTTTTGATTCTTATTCTCTTTTTGTCTTTCTTTTTTTTCTTTTTCTCTTTTTCATTGCCTTCCTTTTCTTTTGCTTTTGTACCTTTTTACCACATTGTTTCCTTTCTTGTCTCCCCCCCCCCAAACTTAGACATCTGCCATTACTTAAGGGAAGATTTGGGTGCCAAGAGAGGATCTCATTGAGAATGGGTATAGGCTTGTAGCTTTGGTTCATGAAAGAAGAAGGTTTAAGGCTCAAAAATGGTGAACTATGGATCATTTCATTGGTAGGTCATGGAAATTGTTAGAATTTGGCATTTTGGATCAAGGAGAGCCTATAATCACTTCTCAAGTCAAGTTTCACCTATGATTTCGCCTCAACAAACACTTAGGGAAAGTTCTAGACCATCGGCTCGGTACTTGGGCTCACAATTCGAATTCTCACCACACACACTCAAGGATCGCTAAAGACATCGAGTCGAGGGCCCACAACAACCTTAGTTACGATTCAAGCGCACAATGGCCCAAAATGACCACATGATGATTGTTTGGTCAACACAAGAGTAACAAGGCCACGACTTTCACCATCCTAAACACAACATCATGTCTTTGACCATAGGATCAAAGGCAAATGTACTAGGCCCAAGTGAAGCTTTGCCTGAGGTACCCTTACTACAAAACTTGAAAATCAAAATGAAAAATCAAAGACGGACTCAAACCCTTAAGAAGGTTGTCACAACATCTATCATTGGGAAGAGCCACCCGGTTCGCACAACATTCTACCCTTGGAAAGAACCGTGGCATTAAGAAAACCAAGGGCTTATTGCAAACGCCAAAACAGAAAAAAAAAAAAAAGGCTTCGAGCCTAACTTTGCAACTAAAACGAAAAATTTTAACGAAAATAGAAAACCAAAATGAAAAACCGAATGAATATTTCCAAAAGGGGAGTAGAATATACAACTAGGGGTAATGACTATATACGTAAGGTTGAAGAACATATAGAATGAAAAATTATGTACAAACCATCTATCAACTACGATTGTGCTAAAAGTAAAAGAATATATACAGTAATCCAAAATGTCAATCAAAATGGTAGGCCACACCCCCACGAATAAAAGCTAGCATTGTCATCAATGCTAACTATCAAAATAAGCACCAAAATACAAGAAAGGATATAGAATGGCCCCTCAAGCCTAATCTGTCGCCCTGTGTTGATCAGTGGCCTCCAAGTCCTCTGTACTGGCAGGAACCTCAGACTGGTCCCCGACCTGCTGCTGCTGCTCTGCTGGGACAAATGCCAGATCAGGAACTGGCTGACTAGCTGGTGGAGCAGTGGAGGGACCCTCCGGAATCGGAGCCACCTCTATCACAACTCCCTCAGTGCTAGGGAGTTTCCTCTTCTTCCTTGGCCTCTGCTCCTCCTCATGTGGCTGAACTGCTGCTGGCTCTAGAGCTGGATCCCCAAATAATAGATCAATTGGTAGCTGATCCGCCATGAGCTTATCCACATCCACTCGCAATTTCGTCACTGACTCCTTGGAAGCCTTCTGCTTCCTCGACTTCTTGTGCTCCCAAGCCAGTTTACCCGAAGCCTTGCTATGTTCCCCAACCGCCTTAGTCAAGGCATCCTGCGTTGCCATCATCTTTTCCTGGTTAGCCAGGATCTTCTTCAGTGCTTCCTCTATTGATGGAGGAATCTCAACGGTAGCAGGAGATGACGGTGTCTGAACCGAACTCCAATTCCCTTGAGATCTCCATTGTTGATTGCCTTGATTTCCTCTATTTCCTTGGTATTTGTTAACATATTGACAATCCTCACTTTTCTCATCATAACACTCGTTTGAATAACCACTACCATCATCATAGTTGTCACAACTTCATTGAGGTTGTTGCCCTCTTTTCCTTCTTTTCAACATATTCACCCCTTCCATGGCATTGACTTGGCGCAGGTTTTGAACTTGTTGTAATTGCGCCTTCGCCAATTGGTTCATTGTTGTTGTAAGTTCGACTATAGCTTGGCCGTGATCATGCAACTCCTTATGCAAATGTATGACATTAGGATCACCTTGAGGAACGTTTTCCCTACTTTTCCACGCCGAAGAAGTATCGGCCATTTCATCTAACACATCACAAGCTTCATTGTACGGGAGCTTCATAAAATTTCCACCCGCCAGTTGATTCATTATACATTTGTTTGTTGTGTTGATGCCCCTATAGAACGTTTGTTGAATCATCACATCAGTCATATAATTATTTGGACATTCTTTGACCATAGTTCTAAATCTCTCCCATATTTCATGCAAAGGTTCCATTGGCTCTACGAACCCCTTCAAGTGCTTGTATGCATTTTGGTCGGAGGCGCCCGTAAAATACCCTCTTTGCTCGAGAAGTGTCAACATAACATTGGTGATTTGAAAATTCCCTGCCCGGATTCGGGGAGGAACTATGGCACTTGCATAACCCTGGTTCAGAAGGACCCTTGGAGCTGCTCTTGGTAAAGGCGGAGGAGGGTGTGGGATTTGATCATTTGGATTTGCATTAGCATGTCTACCTCTCCGTGGTATTTGTGGTACCTGGAGCTCATCTTGCTCAACATCATCAACCTCCTCCCCCGCAACCACGTTGTCAAGAGGGACATTTCCGTTTAGATCCATGTGTACCTGATGGATCGACACAGATAACGTTAGTAAAAAGAAGGAAAGAGAAGCAAAGAACAAAACTAGCTACGAAAATAGTCAACACCGTAAGATCCCCGACAACGGCACCAAAAAGTGTTCGCAGCGGACTCAACCTTAGGAAGAGTGGGCGCTAAGACTTTTACCTAATAGTGGTATCGGGGTCAATTTCCATAGGGAGCTAGAAAGGGAGTTAAGTATTTGTTTGGTCTAGAAATGCGCTTTGGCTCCTAATTGTACTTCTACCATTTTTGGGTTTTTATAATTATCAACTATAATTGAACAACTACTAATTAAAGCTAAATTATGCTAAAATATTGATTCTAGGTTGTATGCAAGATACAGAAAAGCACTAGGGTCGTGACATTTACCTAGGTGGTCAACTAATGGGTAGAGATTCCTAATACAAGAATGATGCTTATGGGGCTTATGCTATAACCGTTGCACGATTGCACTCACTCTCACACCTCTCGGTAGAGAGAATGATTTTGCCCAATTGCCTCTATCGAGACCAATTGGGTAGGGCAATATGCCCAAGCAACTTAGGGTTAAAGTTGGGTAATTACTCTCTCGACATTTAACCCGTTAATTGGGACTACCATTCTCATGGGTCCATCCCACTTCCCTGTTGGGTCAATTTTGGAGTCATAGACACTCTTTCTTCTGAAGAGTCAAGACCCACTAAGCTAGACTCAATGTTTGCAACCACCAAATCCTAATTAAACCATAAAATTAACCCAAATAGCAAACACCCAACATCATTCAAGCATTA
This sequence comes from Nicotiana glauca, assembly GCA_026770625.1. Classification (NCBI taxonomy): domain Eukaryota; kingdom Viridiplantae; phylum Streptophyta; class Magnoliopsida; order Solanales; family Solanaceae; genus Nicotiana; species Nicotiana glauca. The sequence goes on from MU789207.1 coordinate 53,688, forward strand.
AACAATCACACCCATTAGTTACCCACACTAGGATTGAGCCACAACCCTAGCTAATGGGTTTAGCTAGACATAATAAGAACAGAAATTGAAGAAATAGTAGATAAAACCAACATATTAATTAACTACAAAGTTAATCTGCAAGAATCTATGATAAAACAAGATGAAATTGCCCAAAATAGGCTAAAACTTGAGTCTCACGAGCGCAGCAGCTATATCTGATACAATCCTTGACCTAAAAAGTAAAATGTTCTATTTATACTACATAGGAAAAAATAGGACAAAAATACCCCTACGGGTCTGGCGCGGACCACGCACAAATGTCGCGCGGCAGCGTAGGGATCTTTGGTCTTAATATCTTGCTTCTGAAACTGGGGGCGCGGACCACGCACATAGGTCGTGCGGCCGTGTTGGCTGAGAGGCGCCGATCACATAGAAATGGGGCGCGGCCGCGTGGAAAACAGACTGCACTATTTTGGTGTGCGGCCGCATGGGCTTTTGCATTGAATTACTGAGTCTCTGAACTCCTCTTGGCACGGACCGCGTAGAAAGGAGCGCGGACCACACAGGTAAGCATGGAAATTACACCTTCTCTGAACTTCTTCTGCGTGGCCGCGTGGCACATCAATGCGGACCGCGCGGGTCAACATGGACTTAGGCAGTCTCGGAACTCTTCTGTGCAGCCGCGTGGCATATCAGTGCGGACCGCGCAGGGATCTTGTTCCCCCACTTCACTAGTCTTTTGATACTTGGCAGATTTCACTCCTTTTTTAGCCGATCTTTGACATTTGTCATCTTGTCGCTCAAACCTGCAATCACGCGCAACTTCTAAGCCTTTTGAGACTAATTTATGGCAATTTACGCACAAAGCCTAGGCAAGAATGGGTATAAAACATGTAAAAATCACAGTTATCAGAACGCGAGGCCTTCTCGCAAACGCGAAGAAGGAAACCAGACAGTTCAGCAGAAAATTTCCAGCAGCTGCACAAGTCCAAATTTTTGATCCGTTAACCATCCAAAACTCACTCGAGGCCCCCGGGACCTCAACCAAACATGCCAACCAATCCCCAAACATCATTCAAACTTGTTCCTACCTTCGGAACGCTAAAAAAACATCCAAAGCACCAATTTCATCGGATTCAAGCCTAAAAATTCCAAAAACTCTAAAACACACTTTTGATAAAAAGAACCCAACCAAACCATGTAAGAGTGACCTGAAATTTTGCACACATATTCCAAATGACATACCGAAGCTACAAAAACTCTTAAAATTCCATTCCGGCCCTCGGATCAAAATCTCACCTACAAACCGGAGATTGCCAAAATACTAACTTCGCCAATTCAAGCCTAATTCTACACCGGACCTCCAAAACCCATTCTGATTACGCTCCTAAGTCATAAATCACCTCCCAAAGCTAACCGAACCATCAGAACTAACATTCGATCCCTCTAACACATAAGTCAACATCTGGTTGACTTTTTCAACTTAAACCTTCTTAAAAGAGATTAAGTGTCTCAAACCTTATCAAAACATTCTGGACTCGATCCGTCCACCCGATACCATAAAACACGAATAACGAAGCATAAATAAGCAGAAATGGGGGGAAATGTAGCGGTAACTCATGAGACGACTGGCCGGGTCATCACATCCTCCCCAACTTAAACAAACGTTCGTCCTCGAACATGCCCAGAGTTGTTCCAAAAGCCAAAAAATCATAGAATAACCTTACCATGCATATACCCGGGGGTGATCCCACGTCACCCTATCTCATATAGGTCCGATAACACATTGTAACTGAAATTTCACAACCCAATCTAGCCTAAAAACCCTAAAACCACATTTCCATTTTCGAAATCATACACAAGATTAGAACCTCACATCTATATTCAGAATAAGCTCGAACCAGTTGTAATAACCCATAATTGCAACCTCAGGTGCAATTACATGATAGACCACATAAGTCAAATGCATGTAGTGTTAACTTCTAATAACAGCAGCTGCACATAACACCCGAATACCGATAGAAAAACTATTATAAACTAAAGTCTCATTCCAACTCTTTCATATACTGCCAACGATAAATGAAACACGCACCAAACCCCGACCATTTCTTAGGCCAACCATTCATGAAGCTACTTCTCCCCTAACAAATACCATAGCAAATTTCTGAGCCGAACCTCGATCTTATCCTCCCAACATGCTGAAATTGAATCCGTTCATATTTATCAATGATCCCAACGATCTCCTATAATCCAACACACCACTCTGGTGATATGACACATCAATAGAGGCCTAAGCCACAACTTGTATAATACGCGTAACAAGAAGCAACAATCCTAACATACCCATATCCTGAAACTGACCCAAATGAAAGAGTTGTACCTCAAGCTCACCAGTACCATCTCAACACATGGCTGAGAACCCGTCTCGCATCATAGAAATAGAACACATGAATCTAACCCGAAAGGTCATATCTCTACATAGCTTCGCTGCGACACGCGATCCTATCCGATCTCTGCTCCACCTGAAATACCTCATGTCACTATGCCCAAAATTGACAACCACGCTCAATTGATGTCTGGAACCAAAGCAAATCATTACACCCACAGTGAAACAAATAAAATACACCACGCAACCCAATAGGACATAAACAATATGCCATTTACTGAACAACGCCCAATTACTCTTCCCGCTTGAATTCCACTAAGAGACCCCAATTGAACCGCACCGTATGTGCCTATAACCAACAAATCATAACACCTCGCAACATAGAAAAGTAACTCATAGATCTCCACAGATTACTGACAAGCTCAATAACAATCGAATTAACACATCCATCAATATTACAACTCGGAGCCAACCAAGCCGACTCAAGATAGAACACTCGCCCACATTGGCCTGCCAACAAACTCCTTATCAAGGAAACTTGAAGCTGCTCCTTCCACCTATATAACTCTGTTGGTGCCATATGATATAGTGCAAGGTACCAAATCAATACTGAAATCAACAACCTTTCCCAGCGACATGCTCGGCCATAAGAAACACACACGAAAAGTCCCTTACCACCGGAACTGAATCAATATAAGGAGCCTTAGCACCGATACTCATCACAAGATCCCAAATAAGAAAGACAAATCCTTCCCAACCGTCCGTTGGGTCTTCGAAATATAAAAATCCCTAGTAGGACATAATCCATCGAATATCGCCACTCAATCAGTGGCATTTTCCGGCATAGCCAACAGCGTCGTCTTATCGCAATAGTCCAAAATAACACAACACGGAAACAACCAGTCTGAACCCAATATCACATCTAAGTTCTAATATCGCATGCAACAGAAGGTCCGCTCGGGTCTCCAAACCCCGATAGTCACTAAACAGAGCCAACGCACACGATCTGTAACCACAACATAGCCTGAATATAGAACCTCTGGTCTCTAACTCCATGTAGCACACAAATTACCATACCTGATGCTAAATTCCACCGTCCGAATACATATCTCATCTTAAGTACCCAAATTATTCCACGAAAGATATTCTAAAATTCCCCTGTGCCATCAAGCAAACTCAAATACGGAAGTCGATCTAACAAAAAAACATCGCAATATTATCGAAGTAATATCAACTTAATCACATTGCCCTTTCTGAAACATATATCCTCGTCAATATCATTATGATTAGAAATACCATCCCCTTAATCATCTGAAGATAATTTACCCCAATCATCTGAAGCTCATTTCTCTAATCACCTAAAACTGCCCCGTGCTACCGAAGAATTTTATGACTTTCTATTCAGAACTGAATAGTAACCTTACACATGCAAATCGCAATCCTCTACGACATATCGCATATACCATACCATCCTAGGATAACATGAGAATCTTGTCTCCCTTCCAAACCACAAACATCTACGTGCTCCACTAGTCAAAAACTTTCCATGCGTACCTCCTAGAAGAAAATCACTATACATCCCATGCTCCGCACGCCCATAGAAAATATACATCTCCAAACTGCGTTAAAGACCATCAAAGACTCCCCGAGTTCCCTTCGCACAAACTAGACCTGCCCGAACTGAATCCTCCTAACTCGACCAAACAAGCAAGCCATCAAAACCCAAGAGCATTGCTACAAGATACCCGTAAGAACTCATTACCTCGAACACACACAAGGAACAAATCATATCCTTACCATACCGGTTCGGTCTACCATCAAGCTACTCCATCTATCTAAATTTCCTTCTGATTCATCTTCAAATTGATATTCCCTCTTGTTGTAGCACCACAATGCCTCAACCTAGGCTTACCACATGGAACCAAGCATAAAGCCACACCGTCGAAGGCTCACACATCGCTGAATACTTTCTTAAACATTCCCAGAAACACCACATTCCAGAATACTTTACTCTGAAGAACTTACTGTGAATCTAAATCTGTTACCTTTACTTTCCTGATACTGATACATATAATCCCATAATTAACATAGAAATACCACAAGTCTTGACCTCTTTCAATAAAACTCAGTTTCTAAGCATGCATACAACTTTAAGACACCTGATGTTTTTTTACATGTAGAATCTTGAACACATTAGAATCATTATTGAGAGTCATTTACTCTATTTACACTGCAATTAGCCTGATCAAATTTACAGAACCACCTATGCCTCATTAGCACTTTGACACTGCAGGATGCAACCTCATCCCAATACAAACAAGTATCTTCCTGCTCTATGCATCGAGCATTCTTTACCAATAACAACTTAAGACATCCTGTGATTCTCACACACCTATGAAGCACCATATAACCTTGTTAAAATTTTCCTTTACTCGAGCCATCCTCGGTCTCAATTCCGTGAGCCATAACTGATTCGCCTGCACGCCTCAAACTGGAACCCACATAGCACCTAACCGTGCACTCAACTGCTCACCGCTGACTCCCCCTCTTGGCTTGGAGCCATAGATAAAAATACACGGAATAACTCATAGCGCACATACTCTATTGCTGCCATAATACCATAGTGAGATTAAACCTAATCCTTCATAAGCTTGTGGAAATACAAATCATCTAGAATTTTGACTCTTCTGCAAATCTCGCATTCACTCACACAACAGTTAAGACCACTCTCTAGGCGACCTAATTTAGATTTCTACACATATTCCTCACTTGTAAATGAGATATTCTAATAGACAACATAAGGATCACGCAACCTTAAAACACTCCACAAGAGATAACCCACTTGCTTTGCCTCCAACTGATATTTCTGTATACCTTCCGCCATCACAAGTATTACGCAGTCACTTGATCTTCCTGAGTCTGGACTTATACGCCAACATGAAATTTATTTCACTCTCAACTGGGAAATATGAAAAGATCCTTCATACGCCCATAACTCGGGGCTATACCTTCAATCAAACTGAAAATCAAGTACCTAATAGTTCTCCTATCTTCCAGCAGACCCTTCTCATCGTTTCCAAATCATATGAACACACCTCGCAGTCATAACATACTCATCACATAGCTATTCAGTCAATACTTCTACCAGTAGGGCACTACCGGACGTATAAGTTCAAAATACTTGCTCACGCAATTAGCATCTCGGTGCTCAAGCCATAGGCAAATATCCGGCCTCAAGTCCTCCAGACTGGCTCAACATCAAACTCACAGAGATCACATCTTGCCCCTCGATCAGGGAAATTACAAGCCATCTGATACTGAGTGCTTATGCGTGCATGCGAACGTGTGGAAGGAATTTCAAGAGTTACATCTCATGCTGAATCAAAGAACATACAATAAGAATTCAAGAATGTGAAGTTTTCCTAAAGATTCTGCAACCTCTCATGGATAAATACAGATGTCTCCGTACCGATCCGCGAGACTCTACTAAACCTGCTAATGACTCGTGAGACCTATGTAACCTAGGCTCTAATACCAACTTTTCACGACCCAAACCTAGACCCGGTTGTGATGGCGCCTCTCGCGGGGAAAAGACCAGCCAACTAAACCTAATTCATCCTTTTAAAACAGTTGAACAGTTCATAGGCAGTTTAAATATGATCTAGTGATAATAATTAGCGGAAGTACAACCCGACACAGCCCAAACTGGTGTGTCACAAGTCAGAGCATCAATTGAAGTATGAATACAATTACGAGGTCTAAAATATACAAAATAGGACTGATAAAAAAAAAGTAAAAAATACGGTGCTGCTAACGCTAGCAGTCACCTCGCTAAACTCCGATAACTTAGCCTCCGATCAGCTCAAAACCCGCTACTGGGTGAACAATTACCTGTATCTGCACACGAGGTGCAGGGAGTAAAGTGAGTACTCCAACTCAGTGGGTAATAAAGGTAAATAATAACTGAGCAGTAAGAAATCACGTAAGGCAAATCATCAACTGTATAGAAGTAGTATAAAACACGTTGAGAAAAAGCAGTGAAGCTGTGAAATCTTTAGAAAACATCTTAGCTCAGTTTAAACCTCTTTTAAAAATGGTTTTTTCAACAGTTATGCAGTGAATGCAAAATAATTAGTGCAAAATAGCACAGAAATTAACACTTCGGGCACAACACTCACTCAACAAAAAATTTCAGACAATCAGGTAGATACCCCGTGAAGTAAAACAGACAACAGATAATGGCACACAAATGAAACAAAGTAAACACATAGATCACTATCATATAGTAACTACTGTGGCGTGTAGCCTGATCCATATATCACTGCGGCGTGCAACCCGATCCATATATTTCATCGACGACACTCACTGGGGTGTGCAGACTCCGGGAGGGGCTCCTTACGGCCCAAGCTCAATATCAAGCCATCTCGTGGCATCAAATCTTGTCCCTCGGCCTCATATTAAATCAGTATCTCACCGGTGTGGCATGCAACCCGATCCAAAAGTATCCTCACAATATAGGCCCTCGGCCTTACTAAGTCAAAAATCACATAAGCCACTCGGGCGACAGTAAGCATGATGCTCAATCCAAAATATTATTAGAAATATCATTTCAAATGTTAAAGCAAAATAGACTTGGATGAGTCGTAAAAATAGTAGAAAATACATGACTGAGTTCAAGTATAAAATCAAAACAGTGAGAAAATATCAACAACAATCCCCGAAGGGTTCAAATAGCTGGCACGAAGCTCAAATATGGCAATCAGCCTAAATCATGATGATAACAAATAAATTTAAGTCAAATAAGAGATAAATTCATCAATCGGGACAGACCAAATTACAATCCCCAATGGTGCTCTACCTTATGCTCGCTATCCGGCGTGCAAGTCACCTCAACATAGCATTACAATGTGCAAATCCGGAGTTTCAAACCCTCAGGATGTCATTTACAATCATTACTCACCTCAATCCGAGCAAACTCCTACTCCGAAATGCCATTGCCCCTTGAATCGGCCTCCAATTGACCCGTATCTAGTCACAATTAATTCAATTCAGTCAATACTTATGATAGGAATAAAATTCCATATGAAAATACTCATTTTCCAACAAAATCCAAAATTTAACTCAAAATTGCTCGTGGGGCCTACGACTCAAAATCCGACAAAACTTACAAAATCTGACAACCCATTCAACCACGAATCTAACCATACCAAAATTACTAATTTTCGATAACATTTCGACCCTCAAATCCTCAAATATATCCAAGAGGGTTTTAAAACTTTTTCCAACTTAAAATCACCAATTACATGTTAAAAACAAAATGGATTCGGATAATCTAACCAAAATTGAGTTAAGAACACTTACCCCATTGTTCCCTTTGAAAATCTCTCAAACAATCGCCTCACCCCAGCTCCAAATCTCCAAAATTGGAAAATTCAGAACTTAACATTGTGTCTAGACCTTTTCTTCTTCGCGAACGCGAGGCCCTCTCGCGAACGCGAAGCACAAAATTTATGTTGATGGATTTGCTCATCGCGAACGCAATGCCTTACCAGGTTTGGCCTTCGCGAATGCGACGCCTCTCTCGCGAACGCGAAGCACAAAATGTGCAAGTCCATAATTTACTCTTCGCAAACGCGAAGCAAAAAATGTGCATTGCCGAAATTTACTCTTCGCGAACGCGATGCCCTATCGTGAACGCGGAGCACAAAATGTGCATGACCAGAATTTACTCTTCACGAATGCGAGGCCCTCTCGTGAACGCGAAGCACAAAATGTGCATGACCAGAATTTATTCTTCGCGAACGCGAGGCCCTCTCCCGAACGCGAAGAAGGAAACCAGACAGTGTAGCAGAAAATTTCCAGCAGCTGCACAAGTCCAAATTTTTGATCCGTTAACCATTCAAAACTCACACGAGGCCTCCGTGATATCAACCAAACATGCCAACCAATCCCGAAACATCATTCAAACTTGTTCCCACCTTCGGAACTCTCAAAACAACATCCAAAACACCAATTTCATCGGATTCAAGCCTAAAAATTCTAAAAACTCTAAAACACGCTTTTGATAAAAAAAAACAACCAAACTACGTCTGAATGACCTGAAATTTTGCACACACATCTCAAATGACATAACGAAGCTACAGAAACTCTCAAAATTCCATTCCGACCCTCGGATCAAAATCTCACCTACCAACTAGAGATCGCCAAAATACTAACTTCGCCAATTCAAGCCTAATTCTATACCGGACCTCCAAAACCTATTCTGATCACGCTCCTGAGTGACAAATCACCTTCCGAAGCTAACCAAACCATCAGAACTCACATCCGAGCCCTCTAACACACAAGTCAATATCTAGTTGATTTTTCCAAATTAAACTTTCTTAAAAGATACTAAGTATCTCAAACCTTATCAAAAATATTCCGGACTCGATCCGTCCAATCCGATACCATAAAATACGGATAACAAAGCATAAATAAGCAGAAATGGGGGAAATGTAGCGGTAACTCATGAGACGACTGACTGGATTATCACACTAATTCTGCCTTCTTCACCGCTCTATGCGTTCTTATCGGCTGCTCGAGCATATCGGCGGAGGCTATTTTCAGGGTCGACGCCCAAATTCTCATTTATAGCAATATGGGAGCTGACATCGACTGTGTTTACAACCTGCAGTCCATCGGGGTTGATTGGAGGTACTGCATTTCCCGGGGCGGCTATGTTTTCGTTCTCACCATGAAGACCAAGGCCGTTGTCTGTGTGAGCGGGTGCTACTTGAGAGTTTGACATGTTAATTCCTGAAATCAAAAACACTTACGAGAACAAGCATAAATCAGTGTGTGTTATGAGAACTAATACCAGGCAATCACTATTATCCTTAGCCCCACGGTTGGCGCCAAACTGTTTACTCTTAAAATTGGATAACAATTAAACTTATAATATGGTTTTAAGGACACGTGATTTCACCTAATACCAACTAATAAATAAGAAGATTAGTGATAGAAATTAACAATAAAGTAAAGCAAACAAGTGTTGAGACAAAATTCGATTCTCGAGTTAGAATGCTCTCGAGCTGATTGGTACCAGAACAAGTAAAAAAATATGGCAAACTGATGAACAAGAGAATATAAGCCAAAAGAGTGTTATATTGCTTTGATATACGTGAATGCAAGTCCCTTACAAATGCTTGGAACTCTTCTTTATATAGTACATGAATTCTAATTATGTTATAATTTTAATTACAGAAGGAAATCCCATGATTATCTAATTAACCGTCCTAGATTTGATCCGTTTCGAGATTTTTGCCATGATTTTCGACCAGTCGCACGTATCTCGCCTTTATGTTATTATGCTATCTTCGATCTTGCTCGATGTCTGTCTCATTTGGTCTCAATCACTATCGACCTCGATCTTGACAGGTATCTCGAGTTTCGAACTCGGTACCTTATCCTCATGCCTCGATCTGATCTATTACGGGATCGATTGTCGATCCTTCACACTTGTCTCGGTAAATCGACAAAATCGGGTGGACCCGATTTTATCCGTATACAGTATTTCCTGTAAAGAGAAATTTTAGTAGGCATTTGAATAATAATTGAGATGGAGCTGAAAGAAAAGTATTTGATGTATAAGTTGAAAAATGAATTGTGAAATTGTAGTACGTTATGAGACATGAACTTCACTTTGGAAAAATAATTGTGAAGAATGAGATCTATGAGTGGAAACTAACTTTTATACTTGAAATTCAATTTCAATTGATTCAAATACAGTAATTCAGTATTTGTAAGTACTAAAATTGTATGACCAAATGAGATTGTCAACATTTGTACTAAAAAAACTTCTAATTAACAGTAAATGGGATATTTAACGTCCAAATTGTTTCAAAACATAGAATATATCATCTTTTTGGGGCGGACTACTAAGCTAATAGTGTCACACTAATTAAATAGGAGAAATCTTATTAACCATGCTTTGGTCATTGTGGTATAAAGAAAAGGGCTTAATTGTTACTTTTATGAAATTTGTGTGGTTAGAATTAAAAAAAAGAAAAATCTCCAAAGGCATGAATAGGCAGACATCATGTGAGTTATTTATGGGGATAACAACTCCCGCACACAAAGTACAACAAATTATAACATACACACACTGTCCTCGGCAATATAATAAAAGAGGTCAGAGTTCAGAAATTGACATCAAAGGGACTGAATTCAAAATTTTATAATAATAATTTGTACTGAATTCAAAAAAATTATAAAAATTGGTACTGATTTCAAAAAATTATAGTAATTGATAATGCTATATTTTGCTTCTCTCTGTTTCATTTTCCTCTTCTTGCAATGAGTCGAATAATTATTGGTATACATATGGTTTCCGATTCAAATTTCAGCGAAAATAAAAATATTAGGCAATTTCTTTTCATCTATTTAAGTATATGTGGATAGAATTATTCGATATCTGTGCTGGTGGGAGACAGCCGGTAAATTTAATCAAGGTGCGTACAAGCTGATCTGAACACTATGATTATTAAAAAAAAAAAAAATCCCCCAACTCTATTGGAGATATCATTGTCTTCTAACTCTCATTGAACAACTTCAGACATCCCAACGGCCATAAATTGACAGCTGCTTCTAATTTATTTTCAGTTCTTCACCAAATAAAGCTAGCATTTGGCCATAGATCCCAAATTTATTTTGAAAAATCTGATTTGGATGAAGTTTGGTTTGAAGATGAAAATGTGTTTGGACATACGTTTTCAAAATATATTTTCCAACTTTATTTTGAAAAAACATGTATATAATTCCCAAGTTTTGAGATTTTGGCCCAAATTCAGATCAATAGCTGATTTTGGAATTTGAAATTTTTGATTTGGGATTTGGCCAAAATATGAGCAAAATTTATGGCCAAACATGAGTTTTGAAAATAAATCTCAAATTTATTTTGACAAAACTTATGGCCATACGGGGCCTGTCATAGCAAATTAAATTTATTCATTTCTTCGCCAAAAGATAAATTACTCAAGGCCAATTAATTGCAATATAGTGTGTACCTTGTTTACATGGGTCCGTTTATAAGTACTTATCACTCGTGCTAAGTGTTTGGATACGAGCAACTTTTTATTAGAATAATTAATCTTGTAGTTGAGGAATCCATACAAAGGATATGACACATTCTAATTAATACCACACTCGTCTAATATTTGTACGTCAAAATACATATAAAAAATATCATGTAGGGTGAATTGTGACTTCGTACGATTATACCGAGTGGTTACAATCGCTTCATCACAGTATTTACTTTATGAGCTAACATAACTAAAATCCAAAATGATATTTTTCAAAAGACAAGTGAGGGCCAGGAAAAGGTTGAATCAAACTAGGCTAGAAAAAAAAACATTATTGAGGATTAGCACCATTCATATGAATCATGTAATTATGTACTAATTATAGCTTGACTAGAAAAGACAGTTGTACCTTAGAAAAAACGTACAAAGTGATAAACATATGTGCATCGATTGTCATGTGTTGTGGCCTCCACTGACATACAATGGTATTTCTTTTTTCTTTTTTTTTCCTATTTGGTGAAAACATGAAGGTTGATTGGTCTAAGAAAGACAAGAAAATTTGGGTCCTGCAGCTGAAAGTTATGGAATCTCATCATCTGTTATATTTTCATGCATGCAATTAGGTGATGAAATTACTCAGAAAGTGTGGCAGTTGATAAGGTTACATCACAGAAAACGAAATGTTACCAGAATTATTGTTGAATCAACAGGTCTGTTGCAACTAATTATAACATAGGGTATTGTTTCTTTTAACCCGTTCACGAAAATAGATTCAAGATTTGAACTTTATGAGTTTGATTTTTAGTGGGGTTACATGATCTAACCAAAGTAATTAGGTTCCCATAAACCTGTAATTCTTTCTCTTGATCCGCTCCTGAGAAGCAAATACAAAATTTAAATTAATCCTTATACGCAACTACTAAAAATTCAGGAAAAACTAACCAAGCCATACCGATTGGTCAACAAAAGCGAACAAAAAACCGTCCAAACGGACGGAAACTACAAAAAAAAAATATTTTACATTTTTTAAAATTACATACCAACAGAGATTGGTCGGTATATTGGTCAAACATTTAACCGCAGTGGTCAGACTTAATTAGTGAAAGTACCTTTTTGATTACCGACCAACATTGGTCGGTAATGTGGACCCATAATTTTAAATTTTAATAATTATATTATTATTTAAAATACTTTACAAAATTAATAGAATTTATAGTTAAGTTTACCGAACAAAGTCGGTCGGTTATTACGGGGGAAGATTTTGCCGACCAACTTTGGTCGGTATATGTAATTTCTTAAAAATAACTGACCAAAGTTGATCGATTAATAGGTCAAACATGGTCAAACTTTGAATCACATTAGTAATTACTATCTAAATAATATAAATGTAATCCGTTAACACTACGTTTTGTAATACAAATAATGAATATACTAAAATATACTATAACAAGCTATACATAGTTAAAGTAGCATACATACATACATACATACATACATACATACATACATATATATATATATATATATATATATATAGGTATAGCCGCCTATATATTAGAACATGAAGCGCTAGGGCCACAAGGTCAGGTTCTTTTGGGGATAGACTTGTGAAGAAGCAATAATCTTATTAGTATATATAATTGATCATCATCGAATATATCTATTTGTAAATTAATTCATCGACTTATAACTTATGTATATGTATCGATGAATATAAAAAATAAAACGTTTCGACCTATATCGATGAATATTAAAAATAAAACGTCTCGACCTATATCGATTAACCTATGTCATGCATTATTAGTGATAAATGAATAAAATATAGAAGAATTAATACTAAACATCTTTGACATGTATATATGGATCACAAATTAAAGAAATGAAAGAAGTTATTAGCATTAAGTAAACGAGCTAATAGGTCAAACATGGCCAAACTTTTGAATCACATTAATATTTACTATCTAAATAATATAAATATAATCTGTTAACACTTTATTTTGTAATACAAATAATGAATATACTAACATATACTATAATAAGCTATATTGATGGGTTTACAGTACCTTAACTTTATGTTTTGATGATCTAACAAACTTACTGTAAAAGAACCAGATGAGGGACCTAACACAGCTCAATAAATGGACTCAAGCTAAGCTGAGTTGTTATGGCTTCAAAAGATAAAAAATCAACAAAGGGACCTTATCCCCTTGGGTTTCCCTGACATCACTACGAAGTCAACTGTCTACAACTAGAAAGTGATTGCCTGCACTGTACACGCAAACAGTGCAACACAGTACTGCAGTCACTCCCCTTTGACCAACCAAGTGATTACATCATTCAAGTGATGTCATCCAAGTTGTACTAACAAAGAGCATTACAGTAAAACATCACTTGAACAATTGAGAATTCATTCAAGCGCTCCAATCGTTCATCTGTCAAGCATTCAATTCTCAATTGCATCAAGAACAAAGTACAACACTACTACGGACATGTTCCTACATCAAGTATCTTGTATGTCCTTAGTCGAGTTGTAACTTTGTAACTGTTCTTCATTATAACTCCTACTTTTCTTATCTAGAAGCTTTAATTAGGAACCCCTTGTAAACCATAAACCTTTAGTGTTTGTCTCGTGACTAGATTTAGTCATGAGTTGAAGTCTTTGTAATAGGTGTTGTCGCGTCCCCTTTTTCTCGTAAAATCGGGTTTATGATATTTGGAGGGACAACTCGTTCCTTTTGGAAAATGGGTTAGCATTTGAAGAGTTAACCTAATGATTAAGGTGCATTAGGACACCTAGAGATTCAATTCTAAGCTTGTTTGAATAACCAGAGATTGGGTAAGGGCTTGAAATTATCCCAAGGGGAAGGTGTTAGGCACCCCTCAGGATCCACTAGTGTGGTTCCCGGCCATACAGTTATTGTGAATTTGGGGTAAAATTAACATGTAAGCAGATAAGGCTCAAGTAATAGGGTATTTCAATACATAATGGCTCAGAAGTAGACAAAGTTTGAGAGAATAATTAAAAGAGCTGATCTTTAAATAAGGAGTTACAATGCTAAAAGAGAATAAAGAATAAAGAAGGGGGTCCTAGGTTTATGAAAAATATGGATCACATCAATGCAATACCCGGTAATCACTCCTCAAGAGAGGGGCTACACGTGGTATTAACACACTGGTCATCATATCCATATCTACCCTTCCCACCCTGTTAAGGTATTAAAGTACGAATTGGTCTCGATTAATTATTGCATGCTATTATCCGTCCCATTCCTGTCAGTCTCCAAGGCATTTAGGACTACTAATCCTAAAAGGGAGGGATATTAGGCTTATTTGAGGTTTCAAAGGTAAAAAAATTCTAAGGCGACATACAAAATATATAAAGACTGCACATTAAAGGGAGAAACACATAAGCATATAAGGCTCAAGTATACCTCCTCAAACAAAATCACATAAATAGCATGACGTGCATATACTTTTTTAGGTATGATTTAAAGCACATAAAGATGAGGGAAGTTAATTTTTGAGGTAGCTTAGTTTATTACATAATCGAGATAAGAAGTCTGAATCAGGTCTGCCTGCTGGTTGTAGCAATTAACAAAGCGGATTTAGTTTTACAATAATTATTCTAAGGCTTGCCTGAGTGCTTAGACGGAGTCCTATAGGCATGATGTCTATTCAATTAAGAAGGTGATGATACAGTAAAAACTCGAAATAAATTATTTGAAATCCTATAGGCATGCTTGCTAAACCTTGTTAAGTAAGGGGATTAGATTGTTAAAAGAGGTTTAGAAGGGACAAAAGTTAAATTAGACTAGTTACAGGTGATAGTATCTACTCTTTCTGATTTTTAATCCCTATGAATAGGATATCTAATATTGAATGGGAATGAAACGAGTCATATTTTTATTTAAGAATCCATGCAAGCATGATTTCTATATGTTACTGATTTCAAAATTACGAATGTGATATTTATTTATAGCCATTAAGAACCTAAAGCATGATATCTAAGTGGCATGCAGAATTCGAATACAACCTATAGGCAAGTTATCTAGGTGTGAAACTGACCAAGCAGGATTTAGTATAAGTCAAAGAGACATGATTTCTAATGTAGTTTGAAAGTGTAGAATTAAAAAAAGTCCTATGGGCATATTTTCTAGTGCAGTTTGAAGTGCAGAATTAAAAGAAGTCCTATAGACATATTTTCTAATGTAGTTTGAAAGTGCCGAATTAAAAGAAGTCCTATAGACATATTTTCTAATGCAGTTTGAAAGTGCAGAATTAAAACAAATTCTATAGAAATATTTTCTACCCTTGCATGCATAATTACCCAACCCCTTTTCACTAGCTAGACCCAAATGTTTATTACAAATTATTACAAACCAGGAATAATAAATTACATCAGAAAAAGTATAAAAAAAAATTACAACCAGAGGAAGCCTGATTCTTGACTTCCTCTCTGAGTTATTAGATAAACCAACTCAACCACTGATCCAAAGCCTTTCTCAGACTTGAGTGTGTCAAAGTTTCCTAAGAGCCTCAATAGGACCTCGGGCAGTGCTCACACCCAAGTTTCATAACCAGAATAGGGACAAGTGCAGTGTCGAAGTGTCACTCCTCATGTGTCCAAGTTCAAATGGAGCTCATGGTTCATACGGCAAGGCTCACACGAGGGGCGTAGAACTTAAGTCTAAGAAGATAGTGCAAGTGCAGAAACAGAGTTCTAAGAGTTGAGGGAATAAAGGAGAGGGGTAAAGGGTGGTAGGGAAATAGTTACAAAGTTGATAACTTCATTCAAAAGGGGTTCAGGAGTTGGGAATTGCAAAGAGCCTATGTACTTAGGCAAGGGTCAGCTTTGGGCAAAAGCAAACCAGAACACACAACACTAGAGAAAACATAGAGGTTATGATCCTAGGGGGATCAAGTTTGAGTCATGGACAACAATGTTCAATACTGCCATGCCGCATACCAAACATAGATACCAAACACATTGGGGATAGGGATTTAAGGTTCACAAAACATTAATTCAGAACAGGAGAAAAGAAATTACAGCATGCTACATAAAGGTACTGAAATAGATACAAGCAGTAGGCAGACAAGAATACAAGAACATTAAGTAACCATGTTGTTATTGATGCTGTAAGCTTAAGTAGAACATACCAGTTCAAAGAAGCAAAATGTAGTAAAGAAAGGTAGCAGGACTTTGAAATATAGCTTTGGCTTTCAGCCATCTAAACATGCCACAGTACAAGTAGCAAAGCAAGAGAGTGTATTGAGTGTAAATTGTGAGTTTAGAACTAGAAGTGTTCGTGTGTTTGTGTTAACAAGAGAGTAAGGTACTTATAGTTTGAAAACAGGTAGAAAATAAGGCAAGAATCATAGTTTAGCAGTAATTATAGAACTATGTTCTAATTAAAATCAAATCAATATAATTACTTCCTTTAATTATGGAGTTAAATTTAAACGGTAACATGCAAATACTAAATAAGGAAAGAAATCACATAACGCTGAATATAACAAATAAGGAAATATTTTTAGCATAGTACAAGTACACAATATGTAATAGAGATTACGTTCATGAGATTCTAATCAAGGAAATGTTGGTAAGAATCAAATCACAATGTAACCAAGGTAAGGGAGTTAATCAAATTGAGTAGAAAAGTAGGGGTCGAAGGTTCAAAGGAAAATGTCCAAATTAGACCAAGAAATAGGGAAATCAGTAAGGCAAAACAAGGAAAGAATCAATTACTTAACATACGAGTGCAATTAGAATTCCACAAGGGATGGTTTGAAATCAGTCCAAAATTGAAAGTCATTTAAGAGGGGAATTCAACATATAAATAGAGTGCATAAACATTAGGCATGCGAGGCCAAACTATGGCAAAGAGAAGCAGCATGCAATAACAGTCGCATAATCAGTAGACAATGAACTACCAAAACATGGTAGTCACATAGGTCAACTTCATTAACTTACTGATAGAGAAAAGAGAGAGTATCAGAAGCATGCAAAGGGTCAAGTAAAAAGGCCCTTCTAAAAAAGTATAGTCGAGTTTCAATGATAGCATGAAGTCAAAATCACATAAACAAACAAATGCTGAAACAAAAAGATTTCAAATCCAGTCGAGCAACTTCAAACAGATGAGTTGCACAAGCAGCTTCAGAAGATCAAATAGGCACCAAAAAAAATTAGAGTTTTTGAAACCAATCGCACTTAAAGATGATGAACAAGTAAATCACACAAAAAATATTCTCTGAAACTCGAATGAACCCAAACTTAGGGTTTTCAACACCAATCAAGTCTAGGGATGAAAAACAAATAAATCAAAAAAATATTAACAAAAAAATAGATTCAGAAACCTCAAAAGAAATTAAGGCTTTTAACATGCAAACTCCAGTATAAGAACAAGATAAGGAAACACATCAAAACATGTCAAAAATTAGAGAAAGCTTCAAAATGACTTAGCAAAAACCCTAATCGGAAAAGATAAGGGGTTTTGAATGTAGAGTTTTAGAAGAAACTTTGAGAAAAATGTTTAGAAGTTTAGATCAAACACAGATCTAAAAGAAATCGGAAGAAACTTAAAGGTTTGGATTTCAGAAGAACCCCAACAGGGGAGAAAGGCTTTGAAAACCATCAATCTAAGCAGGAGAGTTAAGAGTCAGACTCGAATAGCCATGGCTGCCGGAGAAAGGTCAAAGACGACCGGAGAAGAGTCATAAACTAAAAATGACCAAGGTCTGGACCAAACTTTTCCAGGATCTAGCCTTGAAACCATGATAATTGGGTATGTAAAAGTCATAAGAGGTGGATAAATGCCTCTAATGTCCTTGGAAGCCATTGATATGGGAGATTTTAGGGTTGTAGTTAAGGGCGACAGCTAGGGTTTGAGAGGGGTTTGAGAGAGGATTGAGAGAAAAGGGGATTCAGAGGCGGCGGAGTGCATGAAATAGGGTTAGGGTCAGTGGTCATTTGAATTAAAAAAAGATAAGGATTGTTGTTGGCCATTGATCTGAATGATCAACGGCCTGGATTAAAGCAGGTGAGTTGGTGGGTTATGAAGACGGGCTTGGGTCGCATTAAATAGGGATTGGGTCAAGGTAATTGGGCCTCAGATTGGGTTTAATTGGGGTGCCAAATCATGCAATAATTGAAATGAAAATGGACTAACATTTAAATAGCCACTTTTCCCTATTTGATTTATAAAAATAGTAAAATAATTTTTGAAAATAAATTAAAGGTACTAAAATGACTAATAATACATAATTATCAAAATTAAAAATACTGAACTTAATTTTTATAGGTATAAACGTAATTAAATCTAAAAGATGCTAATATTGCAATTATATGCAATTTAGCTTTAAAAATACTAAATAAATTTGTAAAAATATGTAAAAATTATTTTAGCTATATTTTAGAATAAATATGAGAATCCAATAAATGAATTACCAAAAATAATATTTTTTGAAATAAATATTGGATTTTTTGGATAAAATAGAGCAATAGATTGATTAAAAAATCTTTAAAAATTAAGGAAATAGTAAAACGTTTGGACATACTTATATATGCATGCACATGCTATTTTAAAAGTATTTTGAATATTAAAAATATATAGAAAAAAATTGAGTATCAACAGTTGCCCCTCTTTATCTGGGAAGGATGAAAGAGTTGTTGGGTAAAGATATGATGGCCAATTTTGACCGAACGAAATGGTTCGAGGAGATTAGGCCGTGCCCTAGATTCTGAGCTGCCTATATATCTCTGGTATTACAGGAATCAGGCCGTATGTAGTTCAAAATCCGTCGGTGGAGTATGTCGATGGAGACTTTCCAAGAACAGAGGCAATATTTAGGTCGGGATGAATGGTTAATGTCTAATAGGGCTGTGGGAACTGGAGCAGGATCGCTCCTATCAAGATGGCCATTGCCCACCGATTTACCTGCAAAAAAGCAATACAAGCATATATTGTGCGTAAATTTAAACATGATGTGAATTCCCGTCGGACCATGAATGTTGTCTTTTGCATGGTTAAGATAACGTCCTTAGACCATGATGTCCTGGGCCATGAAGTGTATAATAAAGGATTCGCAGGACATGAAATGATGCTCTCGGGCTTTGAGGATGATGCCTCCGAACCATGATGCCTTTGAATAATGATATGCACAAGATAAAAGGGATCCTCAAGCCATGACACGGCATTCTCGGGCTATGAAAATGGTGCCTCCAAATAATGACGCCTTTGGATAATTTGGCGATCTTTCAGCCCATGAGATGCAGTATTTTGCGATCTTTCAGCCCATGAGATGCAGTAGTTGGCGATCTTTCAGCCTATGAGATGCAGTATTTGGCGATCTTTCAGCCCAAGAGATGCAATAGGTGGCGATCTTTTAGCCTATGAGATGCAGTATTTGGTGATCTTTCAGCCCATGAGATGCAGTATTTGGCGATCTTTCAGACCATGAGATGCAATAGATGGCGATCTTTTAGCCATGCAAGTGTAAATAAGGTGGCGATATTTCAGCCATGCAAGTGTAAATAAGGTGGCGATCTTTCAGCCATGCAAGTGTAAATAAGGTGGCGATCTTTCAGCCATACAATGTATATAAGGTGGCGATCTTTCAGCCATGCAAGTTTAAATAAGGTGGCGATCTTTCAGCCATGCAAATATAGAAGGAGGTGGCACTTTTTCAGCCATGCAAATGTAAATAAGGCGGCGGACTTTCAACCATGCAAAATGTAAATCAGGTGGCGATCTTTCAGCCATGCAAATGTAAATCAGGTGGCGATCTTTCAGCCATACAAATGTAAATAAGGCGGCGATCTTTCAGCCATGTAGAATGTAAATGAGGTGGCGATCTTTCAACTATGCAAATGTAGATAAGGTGGCGATCTTTCAACCATGCAAATATAGATAAGGTGGAGATCTTTCAGCCATGCAGAATGTAAATGAGGTGGCGATCTTTCAGCCATGCAAAGGTAGAGGTGGCGATCTTTCAGCCGTGCAAATGCAGATGGAGACAGCATTTAGTCTCGGAAGGCAGAATAGTAGTCTTATGCAATGCAGAAATGTAGATGGAGACAGTATTTAGTCTTGGAAGGCAGAATGGTAGCCTTAAGCAATGCAGAAAATGCAGATGGAGATAGCGTTTAGTCTTGGAAGGTAGAATGGTAGCCTTATGCAATGCAGAAAATGCAGATTGAGACAGCGTTTAGTCTCGGAAGGTAGAATGGTAGCCATATGCAAGAAATAAAAGGGCAAGTGGTAATAGAGTTTTCTTAGCTGATAGAAGAATGTGGTATCGTGACTATTGGGGACATCGTGACATACGGAATGCCACTGGTGCGTGTGGATAGCAAATGTTGGTAAGTGCAATAGTTCTAAGTTGCATTCCGGAACCATGTTAGTCTCGTGAGTGTATAGTATGTCAGATGCTTTCACAATCTAAGTTCTTGCACCCAAAGAAAAATTGTGAGTTTTGTAGAGGGGGAGGTTAGTTTGTATCTCCGTTGGCTCTACTTGACCTGTTCGGTTTGGATATGGTGATACTGTACATATTATTGGGGTAGCGTCGCTAAACAAGGTAATTTCAAAAATAAACATGCATGATTTTGTAAAAATATGACATAAGTATACAATTAAGAAACAATTTTTAGATGAACCGATGATTGTGATGTGGATCAAGACATTGTGACCTCTCTTGCTATGGAATTTTGAGGTTCCTCCTCAAAATTCTGCCCCAGTTAATGGGCTGATGCTTCTGACGGTTGCTTGCGATGGTTGGCTGAAATCACTTTGGAAATTTTGAGGGTCCTCCTTAAAATTTTGCCCCAGTTTCCAATTTCGGGGGAAAAAGAAAATTTTATTGAATTGTGACCAAACCCATAAGGATGTCTACGCATCCCCTCTTAAATGGGAATCAGGTCAGACTAGTTCAATTACATCATATAAGAAAGCATTATATAGAGTAACGCTTAACTGCATCTGAGTTGATTGGCTTCGGCCAGACTTCTCTGTCCATTTCTACAAGTATGAGGGCTCCTCCTGTCAGAACCCGGTGAACCATGTATGGGCCTTGCCAGTTGGGAGAGAACTTTCTTTTGGCTACATCTTGATGTGCGAAAATTTTCTTTAACACCAGCTTCCCCGGTGTGAACTGTCTCAGCTTGACTCTTTTGTTGAAGGCCCTGGACATTCTATTCTGATAAAGCTGACCATGGCAAATTGCATTCATTCTCTTTCCATCTATAAGAGCTAGCTGCTCATAACGACTCTTCACCCATTCTACATCATCGAGCTTTGCTTCCTGTATGATTCTTAAGGAAGGAATTTCCACCTCAGCAGGAATGACGGTTTCTGTACCATAAACCAACATATAGGGGGTTGCCCCAGTTGATGTGCGGACTGTGGTGCGATACCCCAATAAAGCAAATAATAGCTTCCCGTGCCACTACTTATGTTTCTCTATCATTTTCCTTAGTATCTTCTTGATATTCTTATTGGCGTCTTCTACGGCTCTATTCATCTGATGCTTATCGGCTGTAGAATTCTTGTGTCTAATCGTGAAGGTTTCACACATAGCTTTCATCAATTCATTGTTGAGGTTGGAGCCATTATCAGTAATAATTGACTTTGGAATTCCGAATCGTAAAACAATGCGGTCCCGAACAAAGTTTGTCATGACTTTCTTAGTCACTGCTTTGTAAGATGCTGCTTCGACCCACTTGGTGCAATAGTGGATTGCAACTAGGATAAACATGTACCCGTTGAAAGAAGCAGGCTCGATTGGTCCAATAACATTGTGACGACCCAAAGGGTCATCACCTGTTTTCCTCATCTATTTTGTGCTTCCGAGGCCTTGAAAACCTCATTTTCTATTTCCTCAATTTGCGTGCACAGTCCGGGCGCGTAGCCAGAAAATTTTTGTGTTGAAATATGTGAATTCGATGAAAAATTTGAAGAATTTTGATATTAATATGATTATAGTTGACTTTGGTCAACATTTTTGGTAAACAGACCCAGACCCGAGATTGGACGGTCTCGAAAGGTCCGTAGAAAAATATGGGACTCGGGCATGTGCCCGGAGTCGAAATCCGAGGTCTAGAACCTGAGTAAAAGAATTTTTCTGTTAAATTATTTTCTGAAATTATTAAGGAAAATGAAAATGAAAACTGATTAAAAGACTATGGTATCAGGCCCATATTTTGGTTCCGATGCCCTGTACAAGTCTTATATATTGTTTAAGCGCTTCCTGTAAAGTTTGGTCGAAATCGGACGTCGTTTGACGTGTTTCAGACCTAAATGTCTAAAGTTGGAAGTTTATGAATTTTGAAAGGAGAATCATGAGTTTTGAGGCTTGATTCTATGTAAATGATGTTATTTTTGCGATTTGATCACGCGACCAAGTTCGTATGATGTTTTTGAGTTAGTATGCATAATTGGTTTGGAGCCCCGAGGGCTCGGGAGTATTTCGGAGGTGTGTCGGGGTGGTTTTTCACTTAAAAACATAGCAGGTTTTTCCTTCAACTATTGCAGGCCAGGTTGTTCTTCGCGTTCGCGGTCGCCCTTACGCGATCGCGATGCTGGCCTTGTCCCCTTCTACGCGTTCACGAACCTATTCCCGTGTTCGCGTAACTTTAATTCCGCCTTCTTCGCGTTCGCGTTACAGTCCACGCGTTCGCGTAGACCAATCCCTGGACCCCCAGCCTTTTACTCTTCGCGTTCGCATCCTCTTTCACGCGAACGCGATGCTTACCCGTCTCCCTTCATCGCGAACGCGACAGGTGTGTCGCGAACGCGATGAACAATTTTGCCCAGAGAATTTTTAAGTTAAAAATAGAACCAGTGACGGGATTTTCATAAAAACACCCGAAACCCTTTCTTCTCCAAGCACTTAGGCATCCATTGAAGCTCTCATTCGTCAAAACTTCT
>MU789207.1:83503-99376 GCA_026770625.1 Nicotiana glauca
AATTTACTACGACTGTGCAGAGTTGAGAATTAAATTGTGAAATATTAATATTGTGAAGCGTTGGCTCGAATGATAAATACTATTGAGTTAAAGTTGAAAGTATTGAAAGGAATTGTGATACATCCCTTGCTGGGATGGTTAAAATTACTGAGTATTACCCTTGCCGGGTTGTGAAAGTTATTGTTATTGTTCCCTTGCCGGGACCCAGTTGTTATTGTTGTTACTCCCTTACCGGGATAGTACTTGTTATTTATTTATTCTTCTTGCCCGTTTGTTGTGACTGCTATTTGGGTAAGGAAGAGTGATATTGCACGAAGGGTCATTCCATGCTATTTCTGATTATAATTGCACGAAGGGTCACTCCGTGCTATGTTGTGACTAATTATGCATGAAGGTACATTCCGTGCTCTGATTTGATTATATTTGCACGTAGGGTCATTCCGTGCTATGAAATGAGAGTTATGTGAGGAAAAGCACGAAGGGTGATGCCGTGCATTTTTATATGATTGTTTGGGTGAGAATGAGAGTAAAAGCACGAAGGGTGATTCCGTGCATTTTTATATGATTGTTTGGGTGAGAATGAGAGTAAAAGGACGAAGGTTGATGCCGTGCAATTATTGAATTTCTTATTCTGTGATAATTATTGTTGTGCCTTATTTATTAATTACATTGATAAACTATATATTCAATTGTACTCCCCACAGCATGTTCCCTCCATCTTATTTGTTTAGCTTCAGTATTTTTGTTGTTTTTGGTGTATATATGTATATAGAACTGTACAGGTTGATTAGGTAGTCCTGCCTAGCCTCGTCACTACTTCGCCGGGGTTAGGCCAGGCACTTACCAGCACATGGGGTCGGTTGTGCTGGTACTAAACTCTGTGCATTTTTTTGTACACAGATCCAGGAGCAGATTTCGGACAGCGACAGTAGGATATTTATTCCAGGAGATATCATCAGCCCGGGGACTCTTCGAGGTAGCCTAGCTGGCGTTCGCAGGCTGAATTCCTTTTCCTTTATTTCAGTTTGTTTTCATTGTTCCGAAACAGACTTATGTATTTTTATTCATTCAGATTGGTTCTAGTATTCTATAGTAGTCCATGAGCTAGTGACACCAGGTTTTGGGGTAGTGATGTGTTTTTAAAATTCCGCATTCTTATATTATCTTATTAAACTTAAAAGTCTTCCGCATTTATTAATTGTTGACAGTATATTTTATTGGTGATGTTGATAGAGAATGTATAATGTTTGGCTGGCCTAGCTCCGTTAGTAGGTGCCATCATGACGCCCGATGGTGGGATAAATCCGGGTCGTGACAAACATCCATTCCTCAAGCGGCGAACGGCCAAGGTGAGCTTGTTGCATTAAGCTCATTTGGTGGCACCTTTATCATGTCTGCATGTATCTGGCAGAGGTGGCATTTTCGGACATACTGGATGCAGTCCGTTTCCATAGTCATCCAAAAGTAACAAGCTCGGAGTATCTTTCATATGTGGACCGCAGTTCCCGGCATGGATTTCTTCCAGTAGCTTGGATGCTTCCTTTGAGTCGACATACCTTAGTAAATCCAAATCAGGAGTCCTCCTATACAGGATTTCTCCACTATGAAAGAAATTGTTGGACAACCTCTGAAGTATGCACTTTTGAGTAAGATTTGCAAATCCTAGGTATTCTCTTTTTGCCAAATATTCCATGATATCATGAAACTAAGGCTTTCCATCTGCTTCTTCTTCAACATGGGCACAATAAGTTGGATGATCATGGATCTTTACTGGAATGGGACCAATTAAGTTTTTGTCGGGATGTTGTATCATGGATGACATGGTAGCCAATGCATCGGCGAATTCATTTTGGATTCTGGGAACATGTCAGAATTCTGTCTTTGTGAACCTCCTTCTCAACTCCTGCACATGGTGCAGATATGGGAGTATCTTAGAGTTCTTAGTGGCCCATTCTTCTCGGACCTGTTGTGTGAGTAAGTTCTAATCTCCAATTACTAGCAACTCTTGTATGTTTATGTCAATGTTGACATGGCCATCTTGAGCCCTAGGATGCAGGCTTCATACTCTGCAATGTTGTTAGTGCATGGGAACCTGAGCTTGGCGGACACCGGATAATGTTGACCGGGTTTTGATACCAGAACTGCTCCTATGCCAACTCCTTTGAAATTTGCTGCTCCATCGAAAAACATTCTCCAATATCATAGGGTTCTGTAATGTCTTCTCCTATGAATGATACATCTTCGTCAGGAAAATATGTTGTTAGGGGTTTGTATTCTCCATATACGGGATTTTTTGCAAGGTGGTCTGCTATTGCTTGTCCCATGATTGCTTTCTGAGTTACATAGACAATGTCGAATTCACTCAACAGGATTTGCCACTTGGCCAGCTTGCCAATGGACATAGGCTTCTGAAAGATGTACGTCAAAGGATCCATCCTTGATACGAGATATGTAGTGTAAGCATAGAAGTAATGTCTCAGTTTCTGGGCTACCCAATTCAAAGAACAATAGGTGCATTCCCACAGAGAATACCGGGCCTTATACGGAGTGAATTTCTTACTGAGGTAGTAAATGGCATGTTCCTTTCTCCCTGTTTCATCATACTGCCCCAAGACACAACCGAAGGCACTATCTAGTACAGCTATATAGAGTAGCAGGGGTCTACCTGGCTCGGGCGGGACCAAGACTGGTGGTGTTGATAGGTATTCCTTGATTTTGTCAAAAGCTTTCTGGCAGTCATCAGTCCATTTGGTGGCGGTGTCCTTCTTTAACATCTTAAAGATTGGCTCACAGATAATTGTAGATTGTGCTATGAACTGGCTGATATAGTTAAGTCTTCCCAAGAAACTCATCACATCCTTCTTGTTCTTTGGCGATGGAAGTTCTTGAATGGACTTGACCTTTGATGGATCCAATTCTATTCCTCGGTGGCTCACAATAAACCCAAGTAATTGTTTGGCAGGAACCCCAAATGCACACTTCTCAGGATTTAGTTTCAGATTGTACCTTTGCAATCTATTGAAAAACTTCCTCAATTCTTCCACGTGATTAGTGGCCTTCTTGGACTTGATAATAACGTCATCCACGTACACCTCAATCTCCTTGTATATCATATCATGAAAAATGGTAGTCATGGCCCTCATGTAGGTAGCCCCTACATTCTTAAGGCCAAATGGCATCATCTTGTAGCAGTACATTCCCCACGGCATAATGAAAGCCATTTTCTCAGCATCTTCTTCATCTATCCAGCTCTGATGATAACCAGCAAAACAATCCACAAATAATTGAAATTCATGCTTGGCGCAATTGTCGATCAGGATGTGTGTGTTTGGTAAAGGAAAGTCGTCTTTCTAATTGGCCCGGTTGAGATCCCGATAGTCGACACAGACTCTGACCTTCCCGTCCTTCTTTGGTACTGGCACAATGTTGGCTAACCATGTCAGGTATTCTACTACCTTGAGAACCTTGGCTTTGACCTGCTTGGTGACTTTTTCCTTAATTTTCAAACTCATATCAGGTTTGAAATTTCTGAGCTTTTGCTTTACCGGCGGACATGTTGGATCGATTGGCAATTTGTGAGCCACAATAGATGTATTCAGATCAGTAATGTCATCATACAACCAGGCGAATATGTCCTCACATTCCTTTAGAAATTTTGTGTATTCCTTTTCTAATGGCGATAAGTGGACGTTGATTCGTGTTTCCTTGTCGTTTTCTACATCTCCCAGGTTAACAACCTCAGTCTCGTCCAGGTTGGACTTTGGTCTATTTTTAAAATTCTCAAATTCCTTAACAATCTCCTCTGTTATGTCATCTTCCTCTGAATCTATGTCCATTTGTTGTATTGTCTCATTGCATGTCACAGTAATTGGTTCATCAAGATAAGTAATAGTAATGTTGTATAAGTAAAGTAATGAGAGAAAATAATAAGAGTGCTGATTTATAAGGAAAATTGAAATTCTTTGATAAATTCCATAACCATTTTGAACATTGAAGATCTTATTGCGGAAATCAAAAACTGCAAAAGAAAAAAATTAACTAGCAAAAATAAAAGATAGTGCATGATGCTTGTTCAGCCTTGTTACCCCGAGGTTTGTCGGGCTCTAGTGGTTCTGATGGTACAGTTGTTGAGGTATGCTCCTCTACTTATGGCTTGTATGGAAGGACCTTCATCCCCCTCCTCTTCGAACACAACACAACAATCTATGTCATCGTCTTCTAAGAACAAGTTCTTTATTGCAGAAAGTGCCTCCTCCTCGTCTGTCCCACAAACAATGTTGGCCTGCTGGAAAGTCTGCTCCAAAGGCGGTACTGGTTGTTCCAGTGGGTAATAGGGACCACACCATGGTGGCGACCAATTGTTGAATTCTTCCCAGGTATACTCATATCCTAGACCGAAAGTGGTGCCATGTTTCTTGAGTTTTATAGGCTTAGTGATTCCTTGGAGGCTCTTGCCAAGCCCCTTTCCAGGTTCGTACCCACTCCAGTTCAATATACTCTCGATGTTGTTGTCCCGCCATTTGTCTTTGTCAACAACATTGACTCACTCGATGTGGTGGTAGGTCTTCCTACCTAATTTTCTTCTACCTTCGATTGCCGGAATGGTCTATAGGATTGCTACCATCGCCATGAATGATCACTTCTTGGTAATTCTATTCAAATTTTACCACCTGATGCAGTGTTGATGCTACGGTCCCAGTGGCATGGATCCATGGCCATCCCAACAGTACATTGTAAGATGCCAGCACGTCTATCACTTGAAAATCAATATCGAACCTAGTAGGCCCCATTTGCAAACACGGACTAATCTCCCCAATGATAGACCTTTGGGAGCCGTTGAAAGCTTTCACTTGATGGCTCCATCCTTTTTCTCATGCAATCCCTTAACCAACGGCCTGAGTGTTATCAACAGACAAATGTTGAGGCTGGACCCTCCATCAATCAGGATTCTGGTGATAAAATAGTCTTCGCATTGCACTGTGATGTACAATGCCTTTTTGTGACCCAACCCTTCTGGTGGCAGCTCATCTTCATGAAAAGTGATCTTGTGACTTTCCAGTACCTGTCCTACCATGTTAGCCATTTCTTCACCGGTGATGTTGTTTGGCACATATGCTTCACTCAGCACCCTTAACAGGGCATTCTTGTGTGCATCAGAATTTTGTGGCAAAGCAAGGATAGAAATTTGCGCCAGTGTTTTGTTCAGCTGGTGGATGATCAAGTATTCCTTGGCCTGTATCTTTCTCTAGAGATCATCTAGCTCGATCTCGATGATGGGTGGCCGGTTAGAGGCCTGTTTGCTCGATTCACTAGATGTTTTGGGGTATAAACTCTACCAGTTCTCGTTATATCCTCTGCCGCAATAGCCTCTCCGAACCTAACCTTGCCTTTCCTTCTTGCCTCAGCTGTGTAGTCCCATGGTATAGCCTTTGTATGGAATGGTGTCATGGTCGAAATCACCACTGGATTGGCATGGCTATCTTTACTCCGAACGGATCATGTACCTTGGGCGGTAAAACCACAACTTCGAATGGTGTAGGTACATTCGCTGGAGACATGAATTCAACCTCAATTGGCGCTGGTGTCTTTCCAGAGGATGTGGATTCAAACTCAAGTGGCACGGACATATTTACCTCGGCATCCCCAGAGGGCTGAATCTGAACCACGATCGGATTAAGGGTAACTATTGGCTTTTTTGGGTTATCACCTTCTGTGATAAATCCGATCGATCCCTCGGGATCCCAATCATCTTCTATTTTAATCATGTGAATGCCTCCACTCTTGTGGTCTGGTAGAGGGTTATTGCGGACATTTGGAGCAGGCTCCTTTTCCACAATGATCTTGTTATCAATTAAAGTTTGGATCTTGTTTTTCGAGAATGACATTCGTCAATGGTGTGCCCTTTCATGCCGGAATGGTAGGCATATG
Organism: Nicotiana glauca; assembly: GCA_026770625.1. Taxonomy (NCBI): domain Eukaryota; kingdom Viridiplantae; phylum Streptophyta; class Magnoliopsida; order Solanales; family Solanaceae; genus Nicotiana; species Nicotiana glauca. The sequence goes on from MU789207.1 coordinate 89,432, forward strand.
ATTTATTTGGATTAACCCATTGAGAAGGGTTATCAGGAGTTGCAGTGGGGATAGGGGTGACATAACCAGCAGCCTTGAGTCTTTCATACAACTGGTCAATAGGTTCAGCAATAGCTGTATATTGTTTTAGAGGCCTTCAGTCAAAGTTTGGTCGAGGTCTAGGGAAGTTTTGGCGTGTATGAGGGGATTGATAGTGGGATGGTTGGGTATTTTAGGCCTAGTAAACATGTGCGGGTTGGGAATATTTGGGCGAAGTAGGCTGATATGTGGGAGGTAGAGGTGATTGATAAGTGGGTGGTGGAGTTTGGTAAGAGGGTAAGGGTGTTTGGTAGTTTGTAGTAAGCTGATATGTGAGTGGAGGCATTGTGCAAGCTTGGTATTTGATGGGAGATTTGGTTCTCTGTGCCACCATTACGACTCCTACGTCCATTTTCTTGGACACACCTCCTGACTGTAAGGCTTTATTTGTAGCTTGCAAGGCCTCAAAGTTCGTAACCATACCGTTTTTGATGCCCTCTTCAATCCTTTCTCCCAGCTTGATAGTGTCAGAAAATTTGTGGCCCTCGACCGTCATCAGCCTTTCACAATATTATGGGTATTGAGCCCGGACAAAGAATTTGTTCATTTGTTCTTCCTATAAGGCACGCCTAACCTTAGCATCTTCGGACCTCCAGCGAGTAGCATACTCGCAAAATGTTTCTGTGCGCTTCTTCTTTAGATTTTTAATATAGAACACATCCGGTGCATTCTCCGTGTTGAACCTGAACCTGTCCATAAAGTCGGACGCGATTCTTATCCAGTTCGACCACTTCTTTGGATCTTGGCTGATGTACTAAGACAAAGCATCTCCTTTCAAGCTCCTCATAAAAAGCTTCGTGCATATTTTCTCGTATCTTCCTACCCCAACCAGCTTGTCACAGTACGTTCTCAAATGGACCCTTGGATCCCCTGTACCATCAAACATCTCGAACTTAGGAGGTTTGTACCCCTCGGGCAGTTCAAAATCATGTTGTATGTAAATATATTCGTAGTTCAGCCCTTCAATTCCCTTACTTCCTTGCACGCCTTGAATTCGGCTAGTCAATTTCTTAAGCTCTTCGGACAGGTTTCTGATGAGCAAGTCTTTATCATCAGACTCAAGTGTGCTGGAGATGGGCTGGGTGGAGTATGGCACAGTCTCCACATAGATGGGGGTATTATGGTGGATATGGCAGTGGTCATTTGTGGAGTTCTGTAGTTCGGGGATGAGTAGCGGGGTGTTACTTAAGGTATGGCAGGCGTTGCAGTGGTGGTGAGAAGCAGGATGGCTTGGTCACTTTGGGATGTTCTGTGGAGGTGTAGGGTTCTGAGCATTTGGGAAATTGATATCTGTAATAGTAAGGGAAAATGACAGATTGGCCAGATTCCGAACCTGATCAAGTTCTTCTTGGAATTTCAGCAGCTTTTGTTCGAGTTGGGATGCATTTTCTTTGGAAACCTGAGTAACATGACCATGAGTGACCTCTACCCGTTCAGTTGAGTTTTCCTTTCTAGCGTTGTTCAAATCTTCCATCTTCCCTTTGTTCTTGTTTTTGACAGGACTAAGAAGAGGAGTGGGTGGAGGACCCCTGGATCCCGTGGAATAATATGATGTTGCCAGAGTGCACGAAGTAACCTTTGGGGAGGGGGAAATAAACAAAAAGTAAGAAGAAAAAAGGTAACAAGTTAGTGAGGATTATATAAAAAATGTTTCAATATTTAAACACATAGTGTAGGAATATAAAGCGTGTCCTAATTTGGGAACCTCGTTGTGCCGAGGTAGGCCTAGTGACAAGTTGATTTGGAGAACTTGGAATGCTAAATGCCTTATTTTATTGATAAAAAATAGATGAATCCAAAAATGACAATAAATAAGCAAGAAATAAAAATCACTAATGGCCATTGGCCTTATTACATTCGTAAAGCGAAAAATAAACTCCTATCTACTTGGTCCTAGAAGGACCTTCCCCAGATTCAGCATCCTTGGCTCCGTCGAACAGCTTCCCCAGCTCGTGAAGTCCCAGCAATAGGTAGGCCCTGGCTAGATGTCCACCTTCGTTCCCTTCAGCATTCTAACAGTCATCGACCCTTTTGAGAAAGTTTCTTTCCAACTCCACTATGCCTTGCTCCAAGTATCCCAGTCGCTTGTTGGCACTGACAACCATATCCTCCCATTCCTCAATTAGCTTTTGATTGGCTTCTTGTATTTCACGATGCTCGCTTTCGCACTCCCGGGTCCTCTTGCGCAATTGGTTGTATTTGACCTATGCCTCGGCTTTTTCATCTATGATCCTGTGACCTCGAACAAACCCAGGCTGGCTTAGACATCATGATTATCCTCCAACCAGCCGGAATAGTAGGTAATACAACCGGCATGATATCTATCTAGTTCGATGGTATCTTTTCCCATGACGATCTTGCAGTGCCACATATGCTAAGCTTGGTACTTGTTAGGGCTATCATCATCTTGGAAGTCAGCCCGAAAGTGACTCATCTTGTCAACCCTGGGTACTACCATCTTTCCTAATAACTCGGAGAGGCACGTAAGGGTATGTTCCTCTCAGATCAATCAATATCTGGATCGGGCGATGAACTCTTCGGTCGGAAACCACTCGAACATCCATTGTACCTGGTCCTCAGTCAAATTATCAAACATTTCAAACCATCCTTTAGCATCCTCTGGCTGAGCAAACATATCAGGGATATAATTCATTCGCTTTGGGTAAAGGAAAGCTATGTGATCGTCCCAGTCCTTTCGTGAATCCCTTGTTGGTATTCACCCCTTTGTAGATGCTCCGTGAGCCAAAGTTGAAGTAGTAAATTGCAACCTTCGAAGTGACTAGCTCCCCGTTGGCACTTCTCTAGGGCTCGATATATTTCCGCAATGATCACGGGCACAATGCTGAATGGTTGCCCACCAATTCCTTCCATTAAGGTCTTAGTGACCAAGGCTAGTCTAGTGTGGATTCTTGCTTTCTTCATTGGAAACACAATCAACCCCAGGAAAGAGAACATGAATACAAATACCCTTAGATGAATATGCCCTAATGATGTGATGGCAAACTCATCAGGATAGGTACGGTAGGATTTGCTGTGGCCGTATCTCTCATACAAATAGTCAAAGAGGATATAGGATTCTTTTAGGCATGTCGATTCTGGAATCTTCTTCAGACCCATCATTTTGAGGAAACCCCAGCCCTTGCGGTTCTCAGGCATCAACAAACTCGGAGTCTCCCATACCAAATATGCCAATCCTCCTATTTCTTCTAGCAAGGGTGTCATCTCGATGTCCCCAAAGCGGAACACAGCCCTTCAGTAATCCAAAAACAATGTGACAGCTTCTATAATTTTGTTATTGGGTTGGACTTCCAGGAGGGAAGGTAGATTCCCTAGATCTTTTCGAATGAGAGTCTGGTCACTGGAGTGAAGATCTTTCCACCAGCTTAGCAGTCTTGCATGGATGTTGGTAACCATGCCGAACCTGGGGATTTCGTGCCTAATTATCTGCAAGACAGAAGGGTTAGACCCTACCCCCACCGGACTCGACTATTTATCATCAATAATTGTTAGATCATATTTTAATGATGCAATTAATATGCATGTGCAGGAGTTCAAAGAAGTAAAAAGGAACTATTGGAACGGCTATGTCGAACAAGGAAGGAAATTATTCAGAAGGGAAGCTACCTGAAATACTTACGATGTACAAGGAAAGAAATAGTACTACATCAGCATATCAGGATTAGCTCCATAATTCTGGGAAATCAAATATGCCATAATGGAATAAAGATTCAACACAATCTGTGATTGACGAGTTAGATCAAATCACTGAAGAACTATTAAAGCTAGAAGGTCCGGACAACGGTCAAGATTAGAAGGTCCAACAATCAAGGAAGAATCCTGTCAAACCCGTTATCTGCCAAAGGAAAAGATCTGAAGAGAATCAACGAATAGCTCTTTATTCTTGGAAAGAATCAACTCTTTCCAAGGATCAAAACCCTTGGGTTGACAAGCCTTCACCATTCATCCTTGTATAAATTTGCAGTGTAACTCCATCCTTATCATACTTTGATCAAACCAAAACAGCTCTCTTCATTCTACTGCAAACAAGCATAGTAGCCTATATAGATCTGCTGTGTTACAAGTCAGGGATAGAAAGAAGGCATACAACTGGTGAGGCATTGCATCAAACGAGTGCTAGAGAAACTGAGTGAAATACATCAAATCTGTACGCGAAAGAAAACTTATTCACTTGAAGAGAAATCCTTTGCAACCCAAGGGGACTGGATTAGGATTCACATTGAATCCGAACCAGTATAAAAATTCCTGGTGTCTTTAAATTCTGCATTTACTTTCTGCTTATTACCTTAAATTACTATATCTGCAAGATTTCCATATTTAGTCGATTACTTAAGTTTTAAGTCAACTTATTAACGATTAACTTTAATTATCTACAATTCACCCCCTCCCCCTCTTGTACTTTCAATTGGTATCAGAGCAAGGCTCACACTTTTATTTTCTGCTTAACAGCTTGTGAGAAAAAGATCATGGCAAATCAGGTTATCATAGGAGCTCTCTTTCAGGAAGGAACTTCACAAGTAAGGCCACCTTACTTCAATGGACAACATTTCTCCCACTGGAAAATTCGAATGGAAATTTTCATCAAGCCAGATGACGTCAAGGTGTGGAGAGTTATCAAGAAGGGAAACTACCCACTGCCTGCTATCACTCCACCACTCGCTGACCCTGATGACATAGACTCATACACAAAAGAACAACTGGAAGCTGTCCAAATAAATCACAAGGCAATAAATCTGCTTCACAATGCGATAAGTGGTGAAGAATATGAGAAAATATCTAGCTGTGATACAGCCAAAGAGATCTGGGACAAACTTGAGGTTACCTATGAAGGTACCTGCAAAGTAAAGGAAACCCACATCAATATGCTAGTTCACGACTATGAACTATTCTCAATGAAGGAAGGAGAATCCATCGAAGAAATATTTGCCAGGTTCAGTAAGATAATCAGCGACTTGAAAGCTTTTGGCAAACCTTACACCAGTGGTGATCAGGTTAGAAAAATTCTCAGAAGTATACCAACCACTTGGCAGACCAAAGTGGTTACCCTGGAATCGCAAGATCTTAACAAGTTATCATATGATGAACTTCGAGGAGAGCTCATTGCTTTTGAAAGAACACACCTGAAAAAGACAAATCAAGAAGAGAAAAAGAAAATTGTTGCATTCAAAACTACTACTGAAGTGGCTAAAAATGAAATTGATGATCCTGAAGCCCTACAAGAAGAAATTGCTATGATGTCTATAAACATGGATGGACTAATGAGAAGATATAAAAATACAAAGAAAGGAAGATTTCCACCAAGAAGATCTAGACAATACAACAATCAAGATAAGAATGATGGAAAATTCTACGAATGTGAAAATTTGGACACATCCAAGCGGAGTGTCCAGAACTGAAAAAGAAGATCTCTAGAGGATTCAACAAAAACAAATCATTTGGAAGTTGGAGCGATGAGCATGACTCAGACCATGAAGAAATAGCAAATCTTTGCTTCATGAGAATCCTAGAAAATGAGATCAACAAAACTTCAGGATGCTAGACAGATGAAGATGATTCAGACGATAAAAACTGTTTTATGGCAAGAGGAGAGACTAGCGAGGTAAGATCTTATGACTATGATAGATGTAATGAATTGCAGGACATTCTTGATTCCACCTTAAAAGAGTCTAAAAAAATGATGAATGAGCTTAAGAGACTCACTATGGAAATCAACGACTGGAAACTCAAACATGAAGTATGTGAATTTAAAAAAGGACGTACTTCAAGAAGAGTTTGAGGAATTACAAATGCAGCTTAACAGCTTGCGCAAATCCCCAGTCACAGTTTTGTTAGGTCGAACCAGATGACTTACAAGTCAACTGGAAAGGAACCAATCAGAACTAAATCGACCAGTCGGTCGGACCAGTCGACTTACAAGTCAACTGGAACGGAATCAGCTAATCTCATAATAGCTAGTTCCAATGCTTATGAAAGACCTGAAAACATATCTGCGGCTAAATGTCACTACTGTAACAAAAGTGGGCATAAATATTCTGGTTGTCAATTTCGTAAACATCATATGTCTGGACGGGTTTGGAAACCTAAAACATCTGAATCCAGTAACACTAACTCTCCAGGACCCAAGAAAGCTTGGGTACCTAAAAGAAAGTAATTATTATGTATTGTAGGAACACCACAGAATAAGTCGCAAAGAAAAATGGTACCTATATAGTGCGTGTTCCAGTCATATGATAGGTGACAAAAATCTTTTTAAGAAGGTTACGAAGATTGATGGAGGAAGCGTCAAATTTGGAGATGATTCAAGAGGCAAAATAGTGTGGCCTGGAACTATTCCTTTCAACAACAACTGTGATATTACTGAGGTATATCTTGTTGATGGACTAAACTACAACCTCCTAAGTATAAGTCAACTCTATGACACAGGATATGAGGTAAAGTTTAAGACAACGGTTTGTGCCATAGAAGACAAATCAGGTAAAATAATTCTTCCTGGAAAAAGGTACGGAAATGTTTACATACTTGATGGATTTGAAAATATAGATGGTCACATTTTCCTCCCTAGTTGTGGCACAGAAGACTAGGACATGCCAGCATGCATTTGATTGAAACATTATCCGAGCATGATTTAGTTATTGGCTTACCTAAACTGAACTTCTCTACTACTCATATTTGTGATGCATGTCAGATGGGTAAGAAAACTATAAACTCTTTCAAAAACAAAGACATGGTGTCTACTTCAAAACCGTTGCAATTACTTTATATGGACTTATTTGGACCTACTAGGACTGCTAGCATATGAGGCAAGAAATATGCTTTTGTAATTGTTGATGACTTTTCACGTTTTACTTGGGTTATTTTTTTATCTCATAAAGATGAAGCCTTAAGAAATTTTGAAGTTTTCTGCAAAAGGATTGAAAGAGAAAAGGGCTATCTGATCTCAAAAATCCAAAGCGATCATGGAGGCGAGTTTGAAAGTAAAGCATTTGAAGATTTTTGTAACGATCAAGGTTACACTCACAATTTCTCTGCACCCCGTACACCGCAGCAAAATGGAGTTGTGAAAAGAAAGAACAGAAAACTTCAATACATGGCAAGAGCCATTTAATTAGAACATTCACTCCCAAATCACTTTTGGGCTGAAGGTGTGAGCATTGCATGTCACATTCTCAACTGTTGTCTCATAAGGCCTATTCTAAAAAAGACTCTCTATGAACTATGGAAAGGTAAACGCCCAAATATCAGTTATTTTCATCCATTTGGAAGTAAGTGATTCATTCATAACAATGGTAAGGATAATCTTGGAAATTTTGATCCAATAAGTGATGAAGGTATTATTCTTGGTTATTCATTAAATAGTAGATCATTCAGAGTCTTTAATAAACGTACTTTATGCGTAGAAGAATCTGTTCATGTTATATTTGATGAAAATAATCCCTTGGTCGAGAAAGGTATTAATGCAGGTGACAAAGATCAAACTCAAGAAGTTCAGGATAAAAGAAAATCACAAGAGTCAACTAATCCTGCAGATGTGGTTGAGTCGACTGAACAAGTTAGCAATAACACTCCAGAACAACGTACGGAGTCGACTACAAGCACTGTTCGACTAAATGAATGGAGAAATGAAATTGAATATGCACAGAAATATATCGTAGAAGATCTAAACGAAGGGATGAAAACCAGGTCTGCCCTTAAAAAGAAAGCAAACATTGCTTTGATCTCTCAAATAGAGCCAAAAAGGTAGAGGAAGCTTTGAATGATTCAAGCTGGGTGAAAGCCATGCAAGAAGAACTATATCAATTCAGAAAGAGTCAAGTATGGAAGTTGATACCCCGACCTGAAAATGTATCCGTCATTGGAACAAAATGGGTGTTCAGGAACAAACTGAACGAAGAAGGACAATTCATAAGGAACAAAGCCAGATTAGTTGCTCAAGGCTATTCACAACAAGAAGGAGTTGACTACGATGAAACCTTTTCCCCAGTAGCTAGATTAAAGTCTATACGAATCATGTTAGCTTATGCATCATTTAAGGGATTCAGATTGTTTCAAATGGATGTCAAAAGCGCTTTTCTGAATGGATTCATCGAACAGGAAGTTTTTGTAAAACAACCTCCAGGGTTTGAAGACTCAAAATTCCCTTATCATGTGTACAAGCTTACTAAGGCCCTATACGGACTGAAACAGGCTCCACGTGCTTGGTATGACAGGTTAAGTACCTTCCTTGTTGATCATGGGTTCACCAGAGGTAAAGTTGATACTACTCTATTTATTAAACGATCAACAGAAGGTAATCTTATCATTCAAATTTATGTTGATGACATTATCTTTGGTAGTGTTAACTCTCTTATGTGCAAGGAATTTGCAAACCTCATGCAAAGCGAATTCGAAATGAGAATGATGGGTGAACTCACATTTTTCCTTGGGCTTCAAATTCATCAATCTGAAGAAGGAACCTTCATTTGTCAAACTAAATATACAAAGGAGTTGATCCAAAAATTTAGCATGAGCAATGCAAAATCAATTGGCACTCCTATGAGTCCGGCTACATATTTGGATAAGGACAAACAGGGTACTCCAGTTGATGAAACAAAATACAGAGGAATGATTGGATCACTATTGTATCTGACCGCAAGTCGACCAGATATTATGTTCAGCGTTTGTAAATGTGCCAGGTTTCAGTTGGCTCCCAAGGAGTCACATCTAACTGCTGTAAAAATAATTATTTGATATCTTATTGGCACGGTATCTTATGGATTATTGTATCTTCGCTCTAACTCGGTTAAATTAGAAGGTTTCTCAGATGCAGATTTAGCAGGTGCTAAAGAATACAGGAAAAGCACGAGTGGCACGTGTCAATTACTAGGAAAGGCTTTAATATCCTGGAACAGTAAAAAGCAAGCATCAATCGCCTTGTCCGCTACTGAAACTGGGTACATTGCCATTGGCCAATGCTGTGCAAAACTCCTGTGGATGTCCCATCAATTGGGTGACATGAACTTTCCTTCAAACCTATACAAATCTTTTGTGATAATTCTAGTGCAATTTGTCTCTCTAAAAATCCTGTGCATCATTCTAGAGCAAAGCATATAGACATTAACCATCATTTTATTAGAGACCATGTTCTTAAAGGTGACATAGAATTAACTTTTGTGGCACTTCTGCCCAATTAGCTAATATTTTTTTACTAAACCTTTGTTGGAAGAAAGATTTTGTTCTTTGAGAAAATGACTTGGCATCATTTGTTTTTCAAAAAACTCTTAGGACCGAAGTGTTATTTTTTCAAAAACTTGTCATAATTACTCCTTTTCAGTGCATTAATTATGCAGTCAGTTTTCCCTCTCTTTTTATTCTGTTTCCCGTCAGTTTGCAGTCTAAGTTGGAAAGCCAATCATCACGTCGCTTTGACTGACACTTTTTCCTTCTCTATACTAAACCGTCAAATCTCCTCTCTTTAAGTTAAGCCTTTTTTGGTCCCTTTCATCTCTGCCTTCTTTCTTCAACCTGTACCAACCCTCTCTTCTTCCATGGCAAAATCTTCCAAAAACCCTTCTGCTTCCACCATAAAAAGCACCCGCTCAAAGGCAAAACCCTCTTCCGCGCCTCTTGAGCAAGTAGACTTAAGGTCTGATCGTTCTGAGGGTTGTGCCTCTTCTCAAGGAGCATACTCTGAACACTCTCAACTTTTAGGAGAAAAAGCCTCTGGTAAGCGTCCCATGGAGAAACCTCCTACCTCTTCCACTCTAAAGAAATCGAATTTCGATTTCTCTGCCTTAGTCGATTCCGACCTAAATTTCTGGGACTCCCCAAATAGGGATTTCTTTATCTCTCTCAAGGACAAGCCCATCGCCC
>MU789208.1:488-34689 GCA_026770625.1 Nicotiana glauca
ATTAATAAAATTATTTTTGTAATTTTCGTTTTTATATAAAGATAAATATAAAGTACTACTTTTGTATTTTTCAAGTTTATGAAAATACATAAACTAAAATTTATATATCATTTTTGTAATTTTTGTTTTTTTGATGAAAATAAAGAAAAACGGTCAAAATTAGCTAAAATAGCTATATTAGGCCTAAATTAAATATTTATGCTAAAAATGTGAAAATTCTCGGGGAGGGTCAAAAATCACGTGTTTACAATAGGTTAACCTTTAACTTCTGCAAACTCACATCTAGAAATCATGCCTATAGGATTCACTCATAATTTCTGCATCTCCGTGCATAGATATCCTGCCTATAGGTTAACTTCTAATTGTTCTGCAAATTCATATAAAATACGGTCTAAAACTACTGCATTTTGTATTTATAAACATCACTAGGCAAACAGTTTGTAGGTTTAATAACAAGAGCTGCATATAGATACCATGTTCCTAGGACCTTTGTTAACGTCTAAAAGGTGTCCAAATTAGTAAACGTATAGAAAGCATGCCTATAGGAAATCTCAAATCTGAATAGAGGTAATATTAACTACTGAACTCGTAATGTCCTGATAAAATTGGTAACCCCTTTTTCAGTTCACATCTTTTTTCTAAAATCAGTATACATCACGCCTAGTTCTAACCAAAAATTAGAGGATTAACAATCAGATCGGTTTTAGTCAATTGCATTCGAGTAAGCCTAATGTAGACTTTTTGCCTAAAATATGCGTTGAACCAGTCCGCTCGTCGCTTTATTTAATTAAGATAAAAAACAGCACGTATAAGACATGCTAAACTCTATGACTTTTGCTGGTTTATGGAGGTATATTTGAGCCTTGTTTGCTTTCTTGTTTCCCTTTATTTGCACTTATGTGTTTTGGTTGACGCCATAGCATTTTGTCCTTTGAAAACTTCTAAAAGACCCAAATCCCTTTCCCTTTAGGATTAATAGTCCATTTGCCTCCAGGACTGATAGGATTGGGGCGGGTAATATCATGCAATAAGTAATGACACCATTCCGCGCTTTAATACCTTAACAAGGTGGGAAGGGTAAACATGAAGATGATGATCACACGATAACACTACGCGTACAATTAGATACCGGTGTTGTGTAAATGATCCATGTGATATATAAACCTCGGACCCCCTCCCTCTTTATTAGTTTGTTATTTTCAGAATTTTAGAAGCTGTCCAATTTTCAACTTCCGCTTCTTTTACTTCTTTTAAGTTGCTTGCATCAATTATTTGACCCCTTCTTTTTCTCTCACACCTTTCTGTGATTATAAAACTACTTCCTTCCAGATTCCAGCACTTTTAAATCCTTTTGTGCTTTTTATTTGTAATTTTTATGTGCATGTTTCATCGTATTTACAACGCTTTTGTCTACTTATTTGCATTTAAAGTCACAATTGTAGCATGGCCGGGAACCATACTAGTGGATCTTGAGGAGTGCCTAACACCTTGCCCTCGAGATAATTTCTAGCTCTTACCCAAACTCTGGTTTTCATCTCAAATTCTTTTTAAAAGTGTCCTAATGCACTATAATCATTAGGTGACAACTCTCCAAATTCAAAACCCAATTCCCAAACGGGAAATAGAGTTGTCTTTCCTGAATGTCGTAAACCCGATTTCGCTTTAGAAAAAGGGGGGCGTCGACACCCCTATTTTTTCTAGACAACTTTCGAAACGGGCTGAAACATCTCTTGTTTGGCCATTTTCTTATTCAAATAAGAGAAAAAAAATGAAGCTAAGTGTAAAACTTGTGGCAAAGAGTTAGCTTTTAACTATGTTGATCGTGGGGAGGGGGGAGAGGAGGGGGAGGGGGGAGTTTGAGGAGACACATAATGCTACACCCTCAAGATAAAGTTAAATATATTCATATGAAAGCTTCGGCTATGGGGATAAGTGTACATAGTCAGCCTGAACCTAGTACCGGGTCAAATCAATTTCAACTGGGAATTAACGCTGCTACCAATGGTATTTTATATTATTATCCAAGAAAAGATAGGGAAGAATTGGTAAAAATAATTACTGTTATGTGTTTATCGTACAATTTTCTTTCTAATCCTCACTTTGCGCATTATATTAGAATTTTTTTTAATCCTACTTATAAAGGATGGCCTCACACAATCGTAAAGAGCGATATTTATAAATATAAACATAAATATAAATAATATTTACGTTATTTATTTACTCATAATAATTGTCGTGTTGTTATTACTACTGGTAGAAGTGGTAATAACTGTAATTATCTTACTGTTACCAGTCATTGGATTGGTGAGGATTAGATAATGCAAAAATGCATTATCGCTTATAGAATAATTAATTCACGTCACATAGGGCAGTTTATTTCTAGCACAGTTACGGATATTTGTAGATATTTTTGTATTAGTGATAAAATAATATCCATTTCAATGGATAATGCTACTAGTAACACTAATGTTGTAGCTTTGCTTGCCACTACATCAAATCCTGTATTTAGTAACATTTTTCATGTTAGATGTATTTGTCATATTTACCATTTAATTGTGGGTGATGGTGTGAGAGTTTTAAAAGTTAAAATTGAAAATGTTAAAATGGCTCTTCACTGGCTTTTTTATTCAAACGGTAGAATTAGACATAGAGAATATTTTAAAAGATATGATGAATTTGGCCTAAGAGAAAGAAAGGTTCTTATACCTTGTCCAACTAGATGGAATTACATGTATGAAAGTTTAATTGTTGCATGTGACTAAAGAAACCCCATAAACTCAACCTTTAATGCTCATGTAAGTGATGATAATGAGCACCTTACAAATACGGATTGGGCTAATATTAAAATGCTTGTGGATTTTTTAGAAAAATTTCATATTGCTACAAATGAATTTTCTGGGCAATATTATCTTACTATTTCTAACTGTTTAGTTTATCTTGCAGAACTTGCAAATTTATTTTCTTTTTCAGAGGGTGGGAAAATTTATGAACAAGCTATTGATTCCATGAGAAAGAAATTTAAAAAATATTCCTATTTTCCCTATTTATGGTGTTGCTGCCTTGTTGAATCCTACTATGAAATTATGAGGTCCTCAATATTAGTATCAATCTATTTATAATGGTTTAGCACTTGAAAATGAGGAGTTGTCTATATTTTCGGACGCACAAGCCTCAATTAAAATAAATGCTCAAACTATTTATAGTGCTTATCAAATTACAATAGATAATGCTAGACCAAAGGTTCCAACTCCTTCTTCTTCTGGTTCTCAATCATCTAAAAGATTTGCGGGAATAAGAGCACTTACTACTTGGGTCGGCTTCAGGGGTTCTCAAGGTTCTAGTACTAGTGATTGTTCAAACTAAATGAGTATGAAGTTTATTTGCTACAAGGAATTGAGGAAGTGAATCCCGACGGCTCACTTAATATTTTGGAATAGTGGAAGGACAAAGAAAAATACTTTTCGATTCTTTCAAGGATAGACCGAGATATTTTAACCATTCAAGCTTCAACAATGGCATCGGAAAGAACTTTCAGTCAAGCAAGACTTCAACTCGGTGATTATAGAGCATCTATGAGGGAGAGCTTGGAAAAAATAGTACTTTTCAAAGATTGGATCCGTTCGGAACGAAGAAATTTTGGACTTGCTGAATCACAACCGGAGGTAGACGAAGCTTACGAAGAAATGCTAGCTGAACTTGCGGAGGATGCAGATTTGCCCGGAAGTGGTGATGAACAAGCTTCTTTTCCGCCACCACCAACGAAAATTCCTCCTAACCTTGAAGGATTTATGAAATTTGTAAGAGATACCATGTAAAATTAATATGTAAGTTGTATTTTGGCACATCTTGATTAGTTTCTTTTTCTTCTCAATTGTAGTATTAGCACCTTGTGGTGCTCATACCATGGGGGAAGGAAGACTAAGAAAGATATTTCCATGTTTAGTTGATGCTATAATAAAAATTATAATGCATTGCTTTGAATATCTCTTTATAATATTTTTGTGTTTAAATTTGAATTCATAATTCTATAATGTAGTTTTTACAACGAATTGCCTTAGATAATAATTTTTTTAAAAAAAATTGAACCGTTGGGCCCACATAGGTACGGGACCGACCTACTTAGTCCGGGACCATTAGTTCGTGGTCTCGGTTCCGGTCCGGTTCTTACCAAAAGCCCATGAAGTCCGGGATCGTTTAAGCGCGGCCCACAAGGCCCGTTTAGGACTGGGCTCGGCCCACATTACACCCTTAATTTGGAGTTTAATATACCTGAACTCCTGAAGCCTTTGCCTTCTTCCTAGTGTTCCTACTGATTCCACATAAAATCTTGGTTGTCGTCAATCCCCTTTAAGTCAACATGCGGTCTTTTTTTAATTATTTATTAAGACCTAAATTACTCGTTTTCTTATACATTAGGTCTTTGTATATGTGCCAATAAGGAAAATATATGGGTTTAGCCCATTTCTTTACCATTATTTATTACCTCAATTATTTTACTATCCCACTTAAGTTCACTAACCATTTAATAAATTTTCAAACTCATAAACTAATAATTATGTCTAAAAATTTTCGGTTATTACATCTACAAAAGACATATATAACCAAATCATACTTGACATTCAACTTCTCTTATTTTTTCCTCCATGTTGTGCTACTTGCATTTTCTGATGATTGAAATCCTTTTTAATTTTTATGCCTTCACTTTGTACGACACTTATCTTGTGAACCCATTTAACCCCAAAAGCCTATTATTATTAGTTTGTTCATAACATTGTTACTCTCAACATCGGTCTATTAGACTTACACTTAACTTTGATAGGTATCGCCTTATCATATAATACTCATGTACACTCTTTATTTTAGCCATAGTAATATTTTAATTACGATTCTATCTTAGACTATATTGACCACCTCATTGAGTTCTCGAGGTTGCTATCTCTTAGCATGACTCTCTCCTAAACCTTCGGTGTAATTAGATTCACATTACAATTTGACACTTGTCATTTTGAAATATTGCTCGTGAGTCCGACAGATTTATGAAATGACTACTTATAATCTTATGCTAAAACTTAGATCAATTAAAATATTTAATGTAACATAACATTTTAGTTGCTTCAAAAAATAAACTAGTACATTCTTACCAATAGTTACATTAATCATACCAAAATAATTCTTGTAAATTTTTCATCAAATTTAGTAATCTGTTATTGAAAATCATTACAAAGAAAAACGAAAAAAAGTAGTAATCACACAATTGCTTTAATTTTATTGTGTAACTAATAGTAATATATACTTTCGATTATTTTAATTAATGCGCCTCTTATATTCTTTTTTGTTTTATTTGCTTTTACGAATACAGCAATTTGTAGTTTACTAATTCGATTTACATGTGCTCAATTTTATTTTAAAGTCATTTTGGATTTTAAATTTGTTTTCAACAAAAGGGTTTCAAAAATTTAAAAGTCGAGATAAATTTAACGTCGTTAATATCACGATCCGGATTTCCAACCCTCGGGAGTCATAATGGCGCCTACTAATAGAAGCTAGGCAAGCCAACTCTTATCTATCTCTTTCGTTGACCAAATTCTTCTTTTAATAATTTAACAATGATAATATAAATGCAGCGAAATAAATTTAAACGAGCGGAAGACTTAGCTAAATAAACTAGATGAAATACCAAAATTTCCACATAAACCTCTACCCAAGAACTGGTGTCACATTACTCACGAACTACTAAGAATACTAAACACAACCGTTTGAAAGAAATATAAAACTGTTTGTCTCGAATACATGAGATAACAGACTGAAATTAAAGATAGAGGAGACGCCAGTCCTGCGGACGCCTGCAAGGCTACCTCGATGTCTCGCAGGTCTGAAAGTTAACACCCGCGCTACTGCTACCTCTGTCCGAAACCTGGATCTGTGCAAAAATTACACAGAGTATAGTATCAGCACAACCGACCACATGTGCTGGTAAGTGCCTAGCCTAACCCCGACGAAGTAGTGACGAGGCTAGACATGGCTACCATTTAAACCTGTGCAGTATTATAGATATCTACAACGGGAAAATAATAAGAATAACCATTTTTAAATGGGAAGAAAATATGTTTCGGGGATAACAAACAATATACAAATCCAAGGGAAAAATAATCAACATCAATAAATTATCTCTAACACAGATAAGGAGAATAAAACAGATTCTACTGTCTGTACACATCTCGTTGCAGGCGTGCAACCCGCTCCCATTTCATTCTATCTACAATTCTTCCAAATGAAATTTACTCTAATAAACACAACAATTAATACGAATTCATAAGACAACAAGTACACAATAATTATAATTCACTGAGGAAAATAAATAATGACAAGTACCAATTAAGTCACATAAACATATAGCAATTATGGCACAAATTCAAGACACGACGTAGTACAAATATACCTTGACTCAATAATAACAAGCAACACAACAAAAGCGAAAAAGTCAACATGAAGAACCACAGTTATAGTGGAAATGAGACAATTAAATATAATTGAACAAATAATAAAAAGAAATTACAACAAACTGCAATAAGCGCACGGCATCACACTTCGTGCTTTTACTCTCATACTCACCAAGCAATGATACAATAAAATCTGCACGGCATCACCTTTCGTGCTTTTACTCTCTTTCCTCACATATAATCAATAGAATCAGCACAGAATTATACATCGTGCGGCACGACATTACCCTTCGTGCTAATAGATATCAGTACGGAATGGCACATCGTACGACACGGCATCACCCTTCGTGCTTTATCACTCTTCCCTCACAATAAACAAACAATGCACGGCATCAACCTTCGTGCTTTATCACTCTTCCTCACCCAATCAACAATCACAAATAAGGGGCAAGGAAGTAAATAGAATGATAATAGAGATCCCAATAAGGGAGCAACAATTTCACAATTTAATTCCCTGCAAAGGAGATATCAACAATTTATCAAACTTTCCAGCAAGGGAGATATCAACAATTTATCAAACATCCCAGCAAGGAAGATATCAACAATTCATCAAATATTTCGGCGAGGGAATAATTCAATAATTCTTTCTCTTTCTTTCATTTCTTACTTCGTAATTCATTTTTACCACTTGAGCCAATGCTCTAAAGGGTTTAATCATCTCGCTTACTTTCTCAATTCATATTATAACTTGAGCCAATGCTCCTCGAAGTTTAAATACCACAAATTCTTTCACATGCTCTTCACAACATATAGGAATTATCAATTAAGCATGGAAGATACAATAAAATCAAAATATTCATAATATAATGACTCACGGTCATGCTAGACACCAATGTATAGATACTCGTCACCATGCCTATACATCGTACTCGACAAATAGCAATTAGCAAATAAGACTCAACTCTTATTCCCTCAAGCTAGGGTTAAACCAAACACTTACCTCGAAATTCTATGGCCAACTCAATCCTTAAGCACCGCTTTTCCTTTCGAATTTGGCTTCAATTCATTCGTATCTATACACAATTGATTTAATATCATCAATAATACTAAACAATCCAATCCCAATGCCTAAATATACTTTCCTAAACATTCTGCCAAAAATTATAAAAAAATGGACCCCATGCCTGCTTGGTCAAAACACGAGGTTCGAACCAAAATAAATTCGCCCATTCACCCACGAGCTCGAATATACAATTTGCTTTCAAGTTTGACCCCAAAACGAGGTCTAATTCATGAAATATTTGAAAATCATAACTCTACCCAATTCTCTAATTTCTACCTATTTTCACATGTTTTAGGCCTAGGAATTCAAATGATATTGATAGAAGATGAAGAAAACGAGTTAAGAAACACTTACCCAAGAAACTTTGGAGAAGAAGAGCTCCAAAAATCGCCTAGAAGCTCTGAAGAGGAGAGGGTTTGTGAAATAGGGTAAAAATCCCGTTTGCATTCTGCTTTGGGTCTTTAAAATCACCAGGCGAAATTGCCCTTCGCGGGGGGGTTGCGTTCGTGAAAGGTACGGACTGACAAGGCATTGCGTTCGCGGGGGATGGATGCGAATGTGAAGAGTTAAATGCTGGGTCTCCAAAATTTGGCCTACGCGAACACGTTTGACCTTACGCGAACGCGATGAAGGGGGCTGCAAGCCTACACGATCACGAGTAGGGGTACGCGAACGCGAAGGAGAAAAGGCGGGGGCTTCGCGAACGCGATGTGCTGTCCGTGAACGCGAAGAAGAAAATGAGGCCAGGGTCAAATAACGCTATGCGTTCGCGAGATTACTGATGCGCACGCGATGAAGTAAAACTCAAGGCTTCGCGAACGCGAAAGAGGCATCGCGAACGCGATGAAGAAATAGGCATGCAACAGCTGAAGCCAAAACATGCAGATTTCCTAAGTCCAAAACCACCCCGACACCTATCCAAAACTCACCCGAGCCCTCGGGGCTCCATACTAAACATGCACACTGACTCAAAAACATCCTACGAACTTAACCGTGCGATCGAATCACCAAAATAAAGTCATATACAACGAGTTAAGCCTTAAAATCCATGATTTTTCCAAATTTCAAAAAACATCAAATTTTCCATTTTAAGTCCGAAACACGTCAAACGACATCCGTTTTCAACCAAACTTTACTGAAAGCGCTTAAACCACATATAAGACCTGTACTGAGCGCCGAAACAAAAATACGGGCCCGATACCATCACTTTTTAATCAGTTTTCATTTTCATTTTCCTTAAATATTTTCAGAAAACAATTTTACTCAAAAATTCATTTCTCGGGCCTGGGACCTCGGAATTCGATTCCAGGCATACGCCCAAGTTCCATATTTTCCTACGGACCTTCCGAGACTGTAAATTCATGAGTCCGGGCCCGTTTACCCAAAATATTGACCGAAGTCAAATTTATTTATTTTAATATCAAAACTTAGCAAATTTTCACAGAATTTCATATTTGAGCTTCCAGCTACGCGTACGGACTGCGCATGCAAATCGAGACGACTATAAATAAGGTTTTCAAAGCCTCAGAATCTCAGAATGGATAAGAAAATAGTGATGACCCCTTTGGGTCGTCACATTCTATATCTCTAAAATAACCATTTGTCCTCGAACGGACAGAAGAAGGAAGTACCTGAGTCGAGGAATAGATGGGGATAACGACTTTGCATATTAGACTCGGACTCCCAGGTCGAGGCCTCAGGAGGCTGACCTACTCACTGAACACGAACAGAAGGAAAGCTTTTGGATCTTAACTGACGAACCTGCCGGTCTAAAATAGCCACCGGCTCCTCCTCGTAAAACAAGTCCTTGTCCAACGGGACAGTGCTGAAATCTAACACGTGGGCTAGATCGCCGTGATATTTTTGGAGCACGGACATATGAAAGACTGGATGCACGTCCGATAAGCTAGGCGGCAATGCAAGTCTATAAGCCACTTCTCCAACGCGCTCGAAAATCTCAAACGGGCCAATGAACCTAGGGCTAAGCTTGCCCTTCTTCCCAAATCTCATCACGCCCTTCATAGGCGGCACTCGGAGCAATACCCGCTCCTCAACCATGAAAACTACATCTCGAACCTTACGGTCTTCATAGCTCTTTTGCCTGGACTGAACTGTACGAAGCCTATCCTGAATGGTCTTGACCTTGTCCAATGCCTCCTGAACCAAATCTGTACCCAACAATCGAGCCTCTCCCAGCTCAAACTATCCAACCGGAGATTGACTCCGCCTATCATGTAAAGCCTCTTAAGGAGCCATCTGGATACTTGAATGGTAGCTGTTGTTATAGGCATACTCTGCTAGAGGCAAAAACTAATCCCAGGAACCTCCAAAGTCAATATCACAAGCTCAGAACATATCCTCCAATATCTGAATAGTTTGTTCTGGCTGCCCGCCCATCTGAGGATGAAATGTTATGCTCAACTGCACCTGGGTGCCTAACTCTCGCTGAACTGTTTTCCAGAAATGCTAGGTAAACTGCATACCTCGATGCGAAATGATAGATACCGGCACCCCATGAAAGCGAACAATCTCCCGGATATAAATCTCAGCTAACCTCTCGGATGAATAGGAGACTACCTCAGGAATGGAATGCGCTGACTTGGTCAGCCTATCAACAATGACCCAAACGGTATCAAACTTCTTCCGAGTCAATGGAAGTCCATTAACGAAGTCTATAGCAATCTTCTCCCACTTCCACTCGGGAAATTCAATCCTCTGAAATAAACCACCAGGCCTCTGATGCTCATTTTTTACCCGTTGATAGTTCAAACACCGCGCCACGTATGCCACAATATCCTTCTTTACTCTACGCCACCATAATGCTGCCACAAATCGTGATACCTCTTTGCGGCGCCTGGATGAATAAAATACCGGAAACTGTGGGCCTCCTCTAAAATCAACTCTCGAAGCCCATCCACATTAGGTATACAAATTTGCCCTTGCAACTCTCAATATCCTAATTTTTTTTTCTAACTCCCAAGTTCTTCAGAAATTTTGGTAGAGTCTCCCCTGTAACTGGGCCTATCCACCTGTCAGAGTAACACCAAAATAACTCCTAACAATATTTCCACAACCCGACAAAACATCATAAAGTATATATCAATAATAATAACTTCCGCATTACAAGCAAGGCATTATCGCGATGATATTTTGACATAAAACGCTTCATAAGTATGACCATAACCATATCTCATAGTCTAAAACTCAATAATTATGGTTTAAATACTTCTCATTACATAAATATGCGAGAATCTCGTCCTTAGTACTGAGTCACCGGTATTACGCACGGTGTGCCAACCGAAATATTTCATTTCTCCTTCTTTCAAATGTCTTTCGTTTAACAATATCACAACATATAATGATAGACTTAGCCATCTCCGTCGAATCTCTCAACAGGAGCATTCACATAAGCGGATCTCAGAATTACTAAGCTCGCTCATAAGTGGAGCACAATAGAAGGGCTTGCCACGATACTCAGAACCGAGTCAAACTAAGAAAATTGTTACTTTATAGCTATTCGAAACCGTACTAGTAACGACACCATCTAGTGTTGCGACCTCAGCCACACTATAGAAAATATATCAACGGCTGGGTCTCCACCTCTAGGAGTCTTACCTCCACCTCTAACATCCTGACCCCTACCTCTTGGCTGGCCATGTAAGCTAAGTATTGACTGCAATGGGACACGTAGCCTAAGTGCTTTCATAAATTATATTTCTCCAAGTCTAGGATAATTTTTCCATGATGTGCCTAGTACTACCACATTCATAACAATTCCTTTGAGGGCTTAGCTAAATTATTGAACCTGGTGACATATTCGGACACTGTTATGGTGACCTGGCACAACCGTTCAGATCACATATACCACATATTGCAGAGAACCCGGGAGGTAAACTCCTTCAAAACATTTCTTAAAATAGAGCTGAGTAGGTGATATTGCATTGGCCAGTCTGCCCTCTTCGTAGGCTTGCCACAAACACCGGTAGCCAATTTCCTCTTTTGCTATGCTGGCTTAACACTGCTGAGCTACCCCATTTATTCATATACTCTTCATTATTCTTTGGGGGCGATTCTTACCCCATTTACGCACAACGATCACAAAGGTAAAACTCCACATAGATAAATCTTGGCACAAACCACATAGTCGAGAAGGTCGTCTACCATTGTATTTCCTCCAAAGCACCCCAAATCCGCAACCGTGAGTGCCACACTGAGTAGACCTTTTATAAATTTAAGGTTGTTTCCCTAACTCCCTTGATACTAAAGTGTTGGATTATTAAGGAGGCAGACATACCACAAGTTCCAACCTTACCCCTTGCAAAGTACCAAGCCTTAAATATGTATAAATTATTGGGGAACCTTTCTGTACCATATATATACATTCTAAGCCAAAACAGACATAACACATGAATATACGATCCATTCACTAATAGTGGAATTCCCCATTTGGCGCTAAGTAAAAGGTCACAACATCCGATAATCCATAATATTTGTCCTTCACAACTAAAATAAATCAGCCAGACGTCAAGGTCCATTGAACCCCTACATGATTCATTAGGTGATCTCTTGATACGTCTGTATCTTCTGTTGGAACCACAACTGGTTTGGTAAATACATTAACTTTCCACTACCTCTACTTGTCATCCGAATCACAGAAAAATCAACCCCCTCGCTTTCGACTGTTCTCACGTTCTGCAATACCTCATAGCAACGGTCAAGAAAATCCCGTGGGTCCTCAAAAGATGCACCGCTGAAAGTGGTAGCGAAGAGTTTGGTGAAACCTATCCGACCTTCGCAATAAGACGTAGTTGATCTATCACCGGTCCATGCTGTTGTTCGGATGAAGAAGTGGTACATGACTTCACCATTCGTGGAAAGACAAGAGTAGAAAAGCAATTCGCTTTGAGAAACAGAACCGCACGACAAAGAAGAACAAATGTGAAACTTTTTCCTAACTCTGTAGCCTCTGGGGGATAAATACAGACGTCTCTGTACCGATCCCTCAGACTTTACTAAGCTTGTCCGTGAGTTGTGAGTCCTATATAACATAGAGCTCTGATACCAACTTGTCACGACCCAGATTTCCCACCCTCGGGAGTCGTGATGGCGCCTACTAATAGAAGCTAGGCAAGCCAACTCTTATCTATCTCTTTCGTTGACCAAATTCTTCTTTTAACAATTTAACAATGATAATATAAATACAGCGAAATAAATTTAAATGAGCGGAAGACTTAGTTAAATAAACTAGATGAAATACGAAAATTTCCACATAAATCTCTACCCAAGAACTGGTGTCGCATTACTCACGAACTACTAAGAATACTAAATACAACCGTTTGAAAGAAATATAAAACTGTTTGCCTCGAATATATGAGATAACAGACTGAAATTAAAGATAGAGGAGACGCCGGTCCTGCGGTCGCCTGCAAGGCTACCTCGATGTCTCGCTGGTCTGAAAGTTAACACCTGCGCTACTGCTACCACTGTCCGAAACCTGGATATGTGCAAAAATTGCACAGAGTGTAGTATCAGTACAACCGACCCCATGTGTTAGTAAGTGCCTAGCCTAACCCCGGCGAAGTAGTGACGAGGCTAGACAGGGCTACCATATAAACCTGTGCAGTATTATATATATCTACAGCGGAAAATTAATAAGAATAACCATTTTTAAATGGGAAGAAAACATGCTTCGGAGATAACAGACAATACAGAAATCCAAGGGAAAAATAATCAACATCAATAAATTATCACTAACACAGATAAGGAGAATAAAACATATTTCACCGTCTGTACACATCTTGTTGCAGGTGTGCAACCCGCTCCCATTTCATTCTATCTACAATTCTTCCAAATGAAATTTACTCTAATAAACACAACAATTAATACGAATTCATAAGACAACAGGTACACAATAATTATAATTCACTGAGGAAAATAAATAATAACAAGTACCAATTAATTCACATAAACATATAGCAATTATGGAACAAATTCAAGACACGACGTAGTACAAATATACCTTGACTCAATAATAACAAGCAACACAACAAAAGGAAAAAAGTCAACATAAAGAATCACAATGATAGTGGAAATGAGACAATTAAATATAATTGAACAAATAATAAAAAGAAATTACAATAAACTGCAATAAGCGAACGACATCACCCTTTGTGCTTTTTCTCTCATACTCACCAAGCAATGATATAATAAAATGTGCACGGCATCACCCTTCGTGATTTTACTCTCTTTCCTCACATATAATCAATAGAATCAGCGTGAAATTATACATCGTGCGGTACGACATTACCTTTCGTGCTAATAGATATCAGTACGGAATGGCACATCGTACAGCACGGCATCACCCTTCGTGCTTTATCACTCTTCCCTCACAATAAACAAACAATGCACGGCATCACCCTTCGTGCTTTATCACTCTTCCTCACCCAATTAACAATCACAAATAAGGGGCAAGGAAGTAAATAGAATGATAAAAGAGATCCTAATAAGGGAGCAACAATTTCACAATTTAATTCCCAGCAAAGGAGATATCAACAATTTATCAAACATCCCAGCAAGGGGGATATCAACAATTTATCAAATATCCCAGCAAGGGAGATATCAACAATTCATCAAATATTTCGGCGAGGGAATAATTCAATAATTCTTTCTCTTTCTTTCATTTCTTACTTCGTAATTCATTTTTACCACTTGAGCCAATGCTCTAAAGGGTTTAATCATCTCGCTTACTTTCTCAATTCACATTATAACTTGAGCCAATGCTCCTCGAAGTTTAAATATCACAAATTCTTTCACATGCTCTTCACAACATATAGGAATTATCAATTAAGCATGGAAGATACAACAAAATCAAAATATTCATAATATAATGACTCACGGTCATGCTAGACACCAATGTATAGATACTCGTCACCATGACTATATATCGTATTCGACAAATAGCAATTAGCAAATAAGACTCAACTCTTATTCCGTCAAGCTAGGGTTAAACCAAACACTTACCTCGAAATTCTATGGCCAACTCAATCCTTAAGCACCGCTTTTCCTTTCGAATTTGGCTTCAATTCATTCGTATCTATACACAATTGATTCAATATCATCAATAATACTAAACAATCCAATCCGAATGCCTAAATATACATTCCTAAACATTCTGTCAAAAATTATAAAAAAATTGACCCCAAGCCTGCTTGGTCAAAACACGAGGTTCGAACCAAAATAAATTCGCCCATTCATCCACGAGCCCGAATATATAATTTGCTTTCAAGTTTGACCCCAAAATGAGGTCTAATTCATAAAATATTTGAAAACCCTAACTCTACCCAATTCTCTAATTTCTACCTATTTTCACATGTTTTAGGCCTAGGAATTCAAATGATATTGATGGAAGATGAAGAAAACGAGTTAAGAAACACTTACCCAAGAAACTTTGGTGAAGAAGAGCTCCAAAAATCGCCTAGAAGCTCTGAAGAGGAAAGAGTTTGTGAAATGGGGTAAAAATCCCGTTTGCATTCTGTTTTGGGTCTTTAAAATCACCGGGCGAAATTGCCCTTCACGTTCGCGACAGGGGGGTCGCGTTCGCGAATGGTAGGGACTGACAAGGCATCGCGTTCGCGGGGGAGGGATGCGAACGCGAAGAGTAAAATGCTGGGTCTCCAAAATTTGGCCTGTGCGAACGCGTTTGACCTTATGCGAACGTGATGAAGGGGTTTTCAAGCCTACATGATCGCGAGTAGGGGTATGCAAACGCGAAGGAGAAAAGGCGGGGGCTTCACGAATGTGATGTACTATCCGCGAACGCGAAGAAGAAAATGAGGCCAGGGTCAAATAACCCTACGCATTCACGAGATCACTGATGCGAACGCGATGAAGGAAAACTCAAGGCTTCGCGAACGCGAAAGAGGCGTCGCAAACGCGATGAAGAAATAGGCCTGCAACAGTTGAAGATAAACCAGCAGATTTCCTAAGTCCAAAACCACCCCGACACCTATCCGAACCTCTCCCGAGCCCTCGGGGCTCCAAACCAAACATGCACACTGACTCAAAAACATCCTAAGAACTTAACCGTGCGATCGAATCGCCAAAATAACGTCATATACAATGAATTAAGCCTTAAAATCCATGATTTCTTCCAAATTTCATAAAACATCCAAATTTTCCATTTTAAGTCTGAAACACGTCAAACTATATCTATTTTCAACCAAACTTTACATAAAGCGCTTAAACCACATATAAGACCTGTACCGGACGCCGGAACCAAAATACGGGCCCGATACCATTACTTTTTAATCAGTTTTCATTTTTATTTTCCTTAAATATTTTCAGAAAACAATTTTACTCAAAAATTCATTTCTCGGGCCTGGGATCTCGGAATTCGATTCTGTCCGAGACTGTAAATTCACGAGTTCGGGCCTGTTTATCCAAAATATTGACCGAAGTCAAATTTATTCATTTTAATATCAAAACTTAGCAAATTTTCACAAAATTTCATATTTGAGCTTTCAGCTACACGTACGAACTGCGCACGCAAATTGAGGCGACTAAAATTAGGTTTACAAAGCCTTAGAAGCTCAGAATGGATAAGAAAACAGTGATGACCCCTTTGGGTCGGCACAATTAAGACCCCGTGCACCTTAACTATAGCTTTGTAGTGACAACCTTAATCGAATGTATAGGATAGGGCGCCTTGGCTACTGATCACTATAAAATAGTCATATATTATGGATGTGACGACCCAACCCATTGACACGTGAGTTACCGCCCCGTTTCCCCATTTTTTACTTCTTTATACTTCGTTATCTGTGTCTTGTGTGATCGAGTTGGTTTGGAGAAGTTTTGGTAAGAAATGAGACACTTTGTCTCTTTAAGGAAGGCTTAGTTTGTAAAAGTTAACCGGATGTTGACTTATGTATTACAGGGCTCGGATATGATTTCTGATGGTTCAGTTAGCTTCGGGGGATGATTTGTGACTTAGGAGCGTGATCGGAAGTGGTTTTGGAGGTCTGGTGTAGAATTAGGCTTGAATTGGCGAAGTTAGTATTTTGGCGAATTTCGGTTGATAGGTGAGATTTTGATCCGGGGGTCGGAATGGAATTCCGAGAGTTTCTGTAGCTTCTTTATGTGATTTGGGATGTGTGTGCAAAATTTCAGGTCATTCGGAGGTGATTTGGTTGGGTTTTTGATCGAATGCGTGTTTCGTAAGTTTTCGAAGAACTTAGGCTTGAAATGACTTAGGTACGGGGTGATTTCGGATGACTAATGGAAGGTTTTTGGGACTTAGGATGTTGCAGAAAATTGTAGGTTAGTGCTGCAGGTTTTTGCTCTATGCGATCGCAGGAGGGGCTTTGCGATCGCATAGAAGGATTTTTAGGTTCGTTTGGTTGTTCAATGTGATCGCGGATGGAAGGTTACGATCGTATAGTGTGAGGTCGATATGAGATTGCAGTGGAAAATTGGTCATCGCGATCGTGGGGGCAGGACTGCGATCGTGTAAGGTAAGTAACCTGTGCATTTGCGATCGCATGTGTGTTAGTGCGATCGCATAGAGGGAATTTTGAGAGTATGGCTTTTGTTCTTCGCGATCGCAAAAGTACTGCCGCGATCGCGTAGTGTTAAAGTTTGAGTGGGAATTTTTGTGCATTGCGATCGCAAGCCTGGGGCTGCGATCGCATAGAGGAAAATCGGAGCTGGGCAGAAGGGTTTTAAAAATATTTTGTTCAGCGAACCTAAGTCATTTTCCACCATTTTTGAGCACCTTGAGAGCTATTTGGGAGAAATTGAAGAGGGATTCGAAGAGGATTAATTGGAGGTAAGTTCTATGAACTAAAAACGTGATTATTATGTGAAATTAACCTTGGAATTCATGGAAACTTGGCTAAAATGGGAAGAACTAGGGCTTGAGTTTTGATATTTCAAATTGGGATTTGAGGGGTCATTTGGACTCCGATTTTGGTGTTCTTTATATGCATAGACTCGTGGAGAGATAAAACATGATGCTGAGCCCGATTTTGGTGTTCTTTATATCAAATTGTTGTTGATATTTCCTCACTGTTTTGATTTTATACCTGGACTTAGTCATGTATTCTCCACTGTTTTTAAGACTCAGCCAAGTTTATTTTACTTTAACACTTGAAATGATATTTCTAGCAATATTTAGGCTGAGTATCATGTTTTATTGTTGCCCTAGTGGCTTATATGATTTTAACGGAGTAAGGCCGAGGGCCTGTATTGTGAGGATACTTTTGGATCGGGTTGCACGCCGCAGTAGTGAGATACTGATTTGATATGAGGCCGGGGGCCTAGATTTGATGCCACGAGATGGCTTGATAATGCGCTTGGGCCGTAAGGGGCCATTCCCGGAGTCTGGACACCCCCAGTGAGCGCCATCAACGATAAATGGATCAGGCTGCACGCCACAGCGATATATGGATCGAGCTGTATGCCGTAGCGGTACCAGTACTGTTTGATGTGTTTACCTTGTTTTATTTGTCTGCCATTATATGTTGTTTGTGCTTCTTCTTACAATATTTACATGTTATTCAGGTATTATCTGATAATTGAGTGTTGTGCCCGAGGGGCGGAATTCTGTGCTCATCTGCACTATTTGTTTTGCATTCTCTTGCGTAACTGCTGAAAAAGCCATTTTAAAAGAGGTTTTAAAGTGAGCTAAGATGTTTCTCTAAAGATTTCACAGCTTCACTGTTTTCTAAAAAGGATTTACACTGCTTCTATACAGCATGATGATTTGTCATACGTGATTTCTTACCACTCAGTTGTTATTTACCTTTATTACTCACTGAGTTGGAGTACTCCCTTTACTCCCTGAACTTCGTATGCAGATGCAGGTATTTGTTCCCCGGTAGAGGGTTTTGAGCTGATCAGAGGCTAAGTTAATGGAGTTTAGCGAGGTGACTGCCAGCGTTCGCAGCACCGCGTGTTCTTCCTTTGTTTTATCAGTCCTATTTGTATATTTCAGACTTATAGTGGTACTTATATTCTAATAGTTTCTCGTGACTTATGACACCCCGATTAGGGCTGTGTTGGGTTGTACTTCCGCTAATTAATATCATTAAATCATATTTAAACTGCTTATGAATTGTTTAACTGCTTAAAAGAGGTGTTCTGTAATGGTCTGGTTGGCCTTGTCTTTACGAAAGGCGCCATCATAACCGGAGCGGGGTTTGGGTCGTGACAAGTTAGTATCAGAGCCTAGGTTACTAGGTCTCATGAGTCATTAGCAGGTTTAGTAGAGTCTCGTGGATTGGTACGGAGACGTTTGTATTTATCCTCGAGAGGCTGCAAAACCTTTAGGAAAACTTCACATTCTTGAATTCTTATCATGCGTCCTTGATTTAGCTTGAAGAGTAACTTTTACAATTCCTTCCACGTGTTTGTATGTGCGAACGAGCACTTAGTATTAGATGTGCCTTGATGGCTTGTGAATCCCTGATCGAGGGGTGAGACGTGATCTCTGTGAGTTTGATGTTGGGCCATTCTGGAGGACTTGAGGCCTGATCTTTGCCTATGGATTGAGCACCGAGGTGCTGATTGTGTGAACAAGTGTTTTTGAGCTCATATGTTCGGTATTGTCCCTATTAGTGGGAGTGACAGTCGGGTAACTATGTGATGAGTATGTTAGTAATGTGATATGTATCTATATGACTTGGGAGTGACGAGGGAGGTCTACTGGATGATGGAAGAACTATTAGATCCTTGAAGTCCATCTTGATTCGAGTTATAGCCCTGAGTTATGGGCGTGTGGAGAATCTTTTCATGTCTCCTAGTTGGGAGTGAAGCAAATTTCATGTTGCGGTATGAGTTTAGGCTCAGGAAGATTAAATGACTGTGTAATGTGTATGACAGTGGAAGGTATACAAAGAATGCTAGTTTAATATGAAACATGTGGGTTACCTCCTGTGGAGTGTTCTGAAGTTGTGTGATCCCTATGTTGTCTGTTAGAAGATGTCAATTATAAGTGAAATACACGTGTTGAAATCTAAATTGGGTCGCTTAGAGAGTGGATGTATCTGTTGCAAAGGTGAAAGTGAGAATTGCAGCAGAGTTAAATTCTAACTGATCTATGTTTTCACAAGCTTATAAAGGATTTGAGTTAATCTCACTATTATATTATGACAACAATAGAGTATATGCGTTATGATTTATTGAGTGCGTTTTGATCTATGGCTTCGAGCCAAGTTGGGGAGTTTGCTATTGATTAAGTTAATTGCACAGTTAGGTGCTATATTGGTTCCAGTTTGAGGCGTATGAGTGAATTAGCTATGACTTGCGGAAAATTGAGACCGAGAATGGCTCGAGTAAAGGAAGATTTCGACAAGGGTTATATTATGCTACATAGAGTAAGAAAATTCACGGGATGTCTTAAGCAGTTGTTGGTAAAGAATGCTCGGTGCATAGAGCAGGAAGTTGCTTGGTGGTATTAGGATGAGGTTACATTCTGCGGTGTCGGAGTGCCAGTGAGGCACGAGTTGTTCGGTTTCTTTGATTAGACTAATTGCGGTTTGAGGAGAGTGGATGACCTGCGAGAATGGTTCTAATATGTTCAAGAGTCTGCATACATCAATTGGGAAATTTGGAGTTGCAAGTGTGGTTAGAAACTGGGTTTCATTGGAGGATATCGAGACTTGTAGTATTTTTTTTTATAAATTGTGGGCTTGTATGTAGCACTATCAGGAAGGTGCAGGTAATGGTTCGGAATTCGTAGAATGTTCTATGATGTTTTGACTTGCGATGTAGAAATTGGAAGGTACGAAAAGGTTCATGGGATTTGAGGCAGCATGGTCTCGTAATTCAAAGTCACTCGGGATGAGTGCCGATGGATGGTGTCATGTGTTGAATGCAGTTACTATTATTCGTTGATGGATTGGTTAGCCATATATCTATTGGCATATCGGTGGTAGAGATTAGTTCCTCCAGTATGATCAAGTTACGCATGTGATTTATGGTGGTACATGTGAGGCTTGTCGCCTGTCGTGATTGATGTTAGTCAGGGGTATTCCATTGTTATGGGCCTATTACGTGTAGGCGGATCCCGAAAGGGTTATGGTGTGTTAGACCACTACTTAGAGATTTGCATATTCTACGGTTATGAGAATTCACCTGTGTGTTGCTATGGTTCTCCTGAAGTGAGTTAAGTGGAAAGTTTTACATGATGAAGTGTTGATCTAATAGTGGTTCCGAAGCTGTGATGAAAAATGTTTTCTATCGTATGTTGGCATGCTGGGTGCAATGGGTGGTATGGAATTTGAAGTGAAGACAGAGGTAACAGCTCGGTATGGACAAGGATGTCATGAGCTCGGATGAGTAGGGAAGAAGTTTCGACATTTAAGGTAATTCGGTATTGTCTTCAGCGTCACTTGAGAACGATGTTTGGTGAAAAGGCTTTGCATCCTGGTTAATAATTCTTGATCGTTTTTCAGCGTTAGTGCGGCCGTTGGTTTGAAGGTATGACCCAGTTATTTGTAATGGTAGGTTGTGGGAGGGTGTCCCACAGGAAGATTGTGTAAGTATGGCAGCTAGTCACTTGATTGATTGAAGACTTGAACCAAGTATGAAGGTTGTGATAATATCGTTGAATTGAGAATATATGCCCGGATGGCACTAGTCTATTGAGTTATGGATTGCGGATGATTTCTCCGACTATGATGGGTGTTCTTATGTGTTATGAGCGGAAAAGGAGTTATGAAGGACCTTTGAAAGGTAATTAGCCTAGTTCAGTGCGATCAGAACCGGCTTGAGGTTGGTGGATGTATTCAAATGTGAATATGGGCTCTATATCCGGCCAAACGTGTTCATTTCAGTGATGCACTCCTCATGGAGGAGTAGTCAGGGTGTTATTTTGTTGTCGGATATTTTATGCAGTGATACATTGCGCCGTGTGAGTTGTGAGACGGTTTAAGAAATTGCTTATATGTGGAGTATCCGCATGAAATGAAGTTATATGAGCAGAATGACTCTTGAGATTCAGATTGTATATCGCACCTCAGTTGTGCTTGAGTTTTGTAGCTTATAGTGCTATATGTCCCCTCAGGGATGGTGTTATGCACTCAGCGTGCTTGTGGCCGAAATTTGGTATTTTATTTTAATGAGCAATTTAGCTCGATGTACACCTCTTTAGGTGAGTGTTATGTGTGGATTGGATAGCACGCCGTCATGCATGTGTTATTTGGATCGGGTTGCGCGTCGCAACAGTGTGATAACTGAGTATAGTTTTCTATATGCCATTTTTTGTATGCCTTGCTTCCTATTTTCTAAGGAAAGCACGTATTAGTGCGTGAGTTAGGTAGTTCCTTCCAGAGTTCGTCTTCCTTTTGTACCGCGTTTGAATAGGTAGCCTATCGGCACATTATGGCATCATATGAGACTTTTGATTATGTACGAGGTGGCTTATTGCCTAAGCGGTTCGTACTGGATGAGGTCACGCATTGGGGCGAAGTTATGTGGATGTATGATACTGCGAGTTAGATTCGTGTATTCTGTCTCTATGATAGGAGACGAGTTCTCAGTTTTGTGTTGTGGTGGTACTGGAGTGTGTCACACCTCCTTTTTCATACACACCCCCGTGGAGGGTATAATAAAAGGAGTTTTTTCCAATTAAAGGATAACCGAAACAGGACTCATTTTATTAGAATTCAGAGTCTCCACTTGGGAGATTTATGGCGTCCCAAGTCACCGGTTGAATCCTGAATCGAGAAAAAGAATGACTCTGTTTAATAGTCCGCACACCAGAAATCCGAGTAAGGAATTCTGTTAACCCGGGAGAAGGTGTTAGGCATTCCCGGGTTCCGTGATTCTAGCACGGTCCCTCAACTGTCATATTTGGCTTAATTATCTGATTTTAATACATGTTCAAACTTATAGAGCAATTTTAAATTATTTACCGCTTTTAATTGGTTTTAAGGAAAATTGAACGTCGTTTAAAACGTGTCTTTGGATCACGTTACATGAAATGCACCCGCAATCTAAAACACATTTTATTCAACGTTTCGGATTTAGATTTGGGTCACATGAAATGCACAACCCGAGTTTAAGAAGGTAAAATTATTAAATAACGCGCCTACAATAACTAACGCGTTGTTGACTTTGCGAGGGCCATGAAAATTAGCTAAATGGCATGCCTCGAGCTCTAAATTTTTTTTTTGATGGAGTAATTAAAGAGGGCCACACAATTCGTGATTTTATTTGGCGCGGCGCGCCTCAAATTATTTTAAGGATATCCTAAAATGAACTATCATTTTTCTACTAAAGATTGTCTCTGAAATGACTTAATTAATTAGCACTACAAATTAATTATTGTTGAAAACATTAAAAGGTTCGGGCCTCGAGATCAGGTCTAAATTTAAACAAGGAGACCTCCATTACTGAAAATCTTCTTAATTCGAATTTACTACCTAACTTGAAAGGCCCCAGCTTGCATTGAAAATT
The DNA here is from genome assembly GCA_026770625.1 of Nicotiana glauca. Classification (NCBI taxonomy): domain Eukaryota; kingdom Viridiplantae; phylum Streptophyta; class Magnoliopsida; order Solanales; family Solanaceae; genus Nicotiana; species Nicotiana glauca. Next base: position 23,451 of record MU789208.1, read on the forward strand.
AGACCGACCATTTAAATGCAAGTTCAAACCTCAGAACATGGATTGTTCATTTTGGGCCTCAAGTTATTTAATCAAGGCTTAGCGGATTTATTAAAGGCTAAGGATGTGCTACTTTCATTAAAGGTTAATCAATCAGAAAAGCCTGGAAACTCCACTTTAAATGGACTTATGGTCCGAAGCCCATAGGGTGACCCAAATCTTTGAGAACTAAAGATTGAAGAAGAAGAATCCAAGTTCGAATCCCAGTCAATTTAATATCAAAACTTTGAGCAGAAAACAACATTGAATCTAGCTTCTTATCAACAGTACAGAACTATACATGCCATCAATCCAAACAACTTAACAGACATTTGTGCGAGATTCACATTTTTATCCAATTTTTGTACATCCAGCAAAATAAAGGAAGACTTATGGGATTATTAAATAGACAATTCAGACTTTAAATACAAGACCTGCTCAAACATGATTATAGCCATACGAGAAGTAATTCTATACGTAGCTCGGCCTTTAAATCCCTCAGACCATATTCTTATCTAATGACTGTAAATTGAATAAAAAAGCATTTGAAAAATATGAATGATTCCATGAAGTAAGACATTACTCAGCATCCCCAAATAACATCATACATCTACCAAAGCAAATTACAATTTAAAATTTCTCATTTTTCATCCTTAGGCTATCAACTCCAGCAAGCTCAAATAAGCTTAACACAAAAACAAACCAATCTTAATTCCCAAACGGACTAACACAGACCTATCAGTTTCCAAACCACTCATTAGCATAACATATCTATTCAACTGAACCAAGTCTAACAAAACCAAAACACAAATTAGACAATAATTAAGAGAAAACAAAATGGAACATTCCTATACTTCAATTCTTCATTTTTTCAATTCATCCTTCAAGTATTCCCTTCATAATCAATAAAGTTACAAAATAGAGTACCTGGAGGTTGAAAGGAAGAGTAGGTCAGGGTCAGTCAAGTAATAGGAACAGCATCAGCAGTAAACCAGAGACAATTGAACCCAACAGTAGCCAAGAATAATTCAAAATTCAACCAAACATCCGATGAGATCAACTCAGACGCTAATGAAAGCAGCAACTCTATTTGTAGAATTCAGAACAGACTTTCAAAAGGAAACAAATTTAAACCATTTAAAACCCTCAATGAATCCCAAGTTGTTTCAGCTAATTTGAGCAAAGACACTATTGTAACAGTATAAGATTGCAACTGTTTTTATTTCTATCTCTTCTAAACTCTCAGTGTGTCTTTCTTTATATTCCTTTGTATCAATCTCTCAGATTATCAGTAAATGTATGCCCTCATCTCTCTCAATGTTTTCAGAATGTATCTATGTGTTCTATCAATTTTCTGGATACTCCAAAACTGTCAGTGTGTGTTTTCAAATTTTTGTATCAGTCCCCCCTGTTTCAACTCAGATCAGCCCTTTTAAAGGGCACCTGTTAGTGTTATTTCCACTACACGATCTTTCCTTTTTTTTTTAATAATTTCACTTAGTAGTGCTTATAATTTTAATGTAGCTATTGTGTCCCCTAACAATTGTTAGCAGCCCCTAAGTTGAATTACTGAGGGTCCAATTGACCTAAAATACCCCTTGAAACCTTTGTGAATTACTTCAGTGAACCCAACCCAAGACCTGGGCTAAATTGACCTAATCCAGACCCTCACAAGTCTGTAATCCTCAATTAATTCCCTGGACTAACCCTTAAAATTCAAGATATTTACAATTAAGGTATACAATCCTTATACCAAAATCACAGAATCAAAGTGTCAATTTCAACACCTAGACAGCCTTATCATGAACTAAAATCATACATCAAACACCAATTGAAAAACTTGAAACTGGTATTTACGAAAACAAACAAACAATGAATGCCATATTTTGAAGCAATTACACTAGCCATCTAATTAGGGAATCAAACGGTATTAGCATGTTGATTTCGATTATATCCAACCCAACACACCTGTATTAGAAATTGAAATCCTAATGACCTAATGGCAATCCCCAACATTTAACGTTTAAACACAAAACCTAATTGAACCTAAAACTAAACAGAATGGACAAACAAATCGTGTAGAAAAAAAGAAGAAGGGGCAGAAGTAAAGCAAAAAAAAAATGCGCAGAAAATGGTACAGGGGACTCACTGTTTAAATGCCGAGAACATCATTGGATATCATGATTCTCACGAAACTGATACTATTCGCTTGTTCTTGTAAAGAACAAGTGAACAACATCAATTTTGTGATGAATCAATCTTTAACTCATGGAAGACTGAAGGTCTAGACCGATACGGTCAACTAGGTTCATCAAAAAATCGAATTTGAACTTTTAGGGCTAGACCTTAGGTTCAAAATTCGACGCGTTCTAGCAAGATTCGAGGCAAATGGAGTGGGGATTTGAGACGAGGGGTTGGGGTGGTTATTTGGTGTTAGTTTGGGGTTGAGGGGAGATGGCGCCGCCACCGAAGAATTTGAGGGCGGCGCTAGGGTTCATCCCTTCGAATTGATATTCGAAGGGTTCTACAATGATTCAAAGGGAATGGGGTTGGGATTTAGGATGAGGACGCTGAGGGGGTTGTTTGGTGTTAAGGTGGGGTGGTTTGGCTACCGTCCACCGTCGTAAGGAGATTTCTGGCGGCGGAGTAGGGTGGTGTTATGTTCAGTCTCTGAAGAGATGAGAAAGATGAGTGAGGGGGGAGGGGGTCTGAGGGGGGTTGGGTTGGGTTGGGTTAGAAGATTATATACTGGATGTGAGATTTAATCCAAGCCATTGGATCAACTGAGATCGACGGCCTAGATCAATCACTTAAACGAAACGGTGTCGTTTAGACACCTTTGAGACTGGGTCGGTCTCTGATTGAACGGGTCGGGGGCCGGATATGGGTTATAGGCAGAGCTGTGGACGGTTGGATGGGGAATGGATGGATGGCTGAAATTAGTTGACGTTGATACGGTGTCGTTTGGTTGAGTTCAAAGGCTGGACCGGATGGGTATTCGTTTAGGCTTGGAATTTTAATTAAAACTGGCCCAATTTTGATTTCCTCCAATTATTTTCTTTTCTTTTATTTTCTAATTATTTTTCCCAAAATTAATATTAATACTCCTAAATTAAATTATAAACCCTAATCAACTTAAAAATACCAATTAACTTTAAATAATAATTATCACAAATAATTAAATATCGAATCACACAACTATGACATTTAAACACTGAAAAATGCAAAAATGTATTATTTTTATGATTTTCATTCTTTTTAAAAAACAATTAATTATTGATTAACTCAAACATGTCTATTAAATTGTAAAATACAATTGCAACATATTTTTGTATTTTTTATTAATTTAACCAACAAACATGCACACACAAATGTAAATAATTACTAAAAGTATCACGAAAAATCCACAAAAATTGCACACAATAAAACAAACATTTTTGTTTTGATTTTGTGGGAGTAATTCATGTGAGACAACATTACGTGCTCACAGAGAGCTTGAAGTACAACTCTTTCATTTGAGTAATTTTCATGATTTGAGTATGTTCGGACTGTTGCTTAGTGTTGCGCGTATTATGCGAGTTGTGGCTGAGGCCTGTATTGATGTGTAATGTCACCAAAGTTGTGTGTTGGATTAGAAGAGATCTTTTCAATCATTAATGAGTACGAACAGATTCAATTTCAGTATGTTGGAATGATAATATCGAGCTTCGGCTCAGGAATTGATGTAGTATTTTCCAAAGGAGAAATGGTTATGGCTTACTATGTGTTTTATTTATCATTTGCAGTATATGAAGGTGTCGGGAGGAGACCTTAGTTGATGAGAGGTTTTCTATTGGTATTCGGTTTTTGCGTGCAGCTGCTGTGATTAGAAGTTATCGCTGTAAGCGTTTGAGTCATGTGTTATGTTATGTAATTGCACCCGAGGTTGCAGGTATGGGTTGTTACAACTTGTTCGGGCTTATTCACAGTATAAATGTGGGATTCTGATCGTATGAAAGATTTTAAAAGTGGAAATGTGGTTCTATGGTTTATGAGCTAGATTGGAATGCATAAATTTCAGTTACAATGTGTTGTCAGACCTATGCAAGATAGGGTGACGTGGGATCACCCCCGAGTATATGCACGGTAAGGTTATTCAGCGATTGGTTGGCTTTTAAAACCACTCTGGGTACGTTCGAGGATGAACGTTTGTTTAAGTTAGGGAGGATGTGATGACCTGATCCATTGTCACGTGAGTTACCGCCCCGTTTCCCCTATTTTCTGCTTCTTTATGCTTTGTTATCCTTGTCTTGAGTGATCGAGTTGGTTTGGAGACATTTTGGTAAGAAATGAGACACTTAGTCTCTTTAAGGAAGGCTTAGTTTGGAAAAGTCAATCGGATGTTGACTTATGTGTTAGAGGGCTCGGATATGATTTTTGATGGTTCGGTTAGCTTCGGGGGATGATTTGTGACTTAGGAGCGTGATCGGAAGTGGTTTTGGAGGTCCGGTGTAGAATTAGACTTGAATTGGCGAAGTTAGTATTTTGGCGAATTCTGGTTGATAGGTGAAATTTTGATCCAGTGGTCGGAATGGAATTCCGAGAAATTCTGTAGCTTCGTTATGTGATTTGGGATGTGTGCGCAAAATTTTAGGTCATTCAAAGGTGATTTGGTTGGGTTTTTTATCGAATGCGTGTTTCGGAAGTTTTAGAAGAACTTAGGCTTGAATAGGATGTAATTTGATGGTTTTGGTGATAATTGAGGTATTTTGATGAATGGAACAAGTTTGAATGATGTTTTAGGATATGTTGGTGCCTTTGGTTCAGGTCCCGGGGGCCTCGGGGTGATTTTGGATGACTAACGGAAGGTTTTTGAGACTTAGGATGTTGCAGAAAATTGCAGGTCAGTGCTGCAGGTTTTTGCTCTATGCGATCGCAGGAGGGGCTTTGCGATCGCATAGAAGGATTTTTAGGGGTTGTTTGGTTGTTCAATGCGACTGCGGATGGAAGGTTGCAATCGCATAGTGTGAGGTCGATATGAGATTGGAGTGGAAAATTGGTCATCGCGATCGCGGGGGCAGGACTGCGATCGCGTAAGGTAAGTAACCTGTGCATTGCGATCGCAGGTGTGTTAGTGCGATCACATAGAGGGAATTTTGAGAGTATGGCTTTTGTTCTTCGCGATCGCAGAAGTACTGCCGCGATCGCGTAGTGTTAAATTTTGAGTGGGAATTTTTGTGCATTGCGATCGCAAGCCTGGGGCTGCGATCGCATAGTGGAAAATCGGAGTTGGGCAGAAGGGTTTTAAAAACATTTTGTTCTGCGAACTAAGTTATTTTCCACCATTTTTGAGCACCTTTAGAGCTATTTGGGAGAAATTGAATAGAGATTCGAAGAGGATTAATTGGAGGTAAGTTCTATGAACTAAAAATGTGATTATTATGTGAAATTAACCTTGGAATTCATGGAAAATTGGCTAAAATGGGAAGAACTAGGGCTTGAGTTTTGATATTTCAAATTGGGATTTGAGGGGCCATTTGGACTCCAATTTTGGTGTTCTTTATTTGCATAGACTCGTGGAGAGATAAGGAATCCGTTGGTGTAAGAATTTATGAGTTTAGAGAAGTGGGCCTGGGGCTCGAGTTTTTGCTAATTTCGGGATTTTTAATATTTTTTGATTGTTTTCGATTGGGTATTGTTCCTTTGGCATATTGTGGTGTATTCGTTGTGGTTTTGGTCAGATTTGACGTGCGAGGAGGCCGATTTAAGTGGTAAGAACGTCACGAGCTAGAGATTTTGCTGGTTTGAGGTGTGTAATGATTGTAAATGATATTATGAGGGTTTGAAAACCTGTATTTGCACATCATAGTGCTATATTGAGGTGACTTGCACGCCGGATAGCGAGCGTGGGGTAGAACACCCTTGGGGATTGTGACTCGATCCGTCCCGATTGATGAATTTACTGCGTATTTAACTGAAATTACTTTTTTTCATCATAATTTGGGTTGATTGCCATATTTGGGCTTCGTGCCAGCTATTTGAACCCTTCGGGGAATTGTTGTTGATATTTCCTCAATGTTTTGATTTTGTACCTGAACTCAGTCATGTATTCTCCACTATTTTTAAGACTCAGCCAAGTTTATTTTACTTTAACACTTGAAATGATATTTCTAGCAATATTTGGGTTGAGCATCATGTTTTACTGTTGCCCTAGTGGATTATGTGATTTTGACTGAGTAAGGCCGAGGGCCTGTATTGTGAGGATACTTTTGGATCGGGCTGCACGTCGCAGTAGTGAGATACTGATTTTATATTAGGTAGAGGGCCTAGATTTGATGCCATGAGATGGCTTGATATTGCGCTTGGGCCGTAAGGGGCCCCTCTCGGAGTCTGCACACCCCCAGTGAGCGTCGTCGATGATAAATGGATCGGGCTGCACGCCATAGCGATATGTGGATCGGAATGTACGCCGTAGTGGTACCGGTACTGTTTGATGTGTTTACTTGTTTCATTTGTCTGCCATTATATGTTGTTTGTGCTTCTTCTTGCAATATTTACCTGTAATTCGGGTATTATCTGATAACTGAGTGTTGTGCCCGAGGGGCGAAATTCTGTGCTCAATTGCACTATTTGTTTTGCATTCTCTTCCTATGGCGACCCAGCCCGTCGTCATGTGAGTAACCGCTCCGTTTTCCCCATTTTCTGCTTCCTTATGTTTCATTATAAGAGTCTTGGGTGAATGCGTCGAATTGGATTGGTTTTGGAAGGAAATGAGACACTTAGTCTCTTTAAGGAAGGGTTGTTTTGGAAAAGTCAATCGGATGTTGATTTATGAGTTAGAGGGCTCGGATGTGATTTTTGGTGATTCGGTTGGCTTCGGGGGATAATTTATGACTTAGGAGCGCGATCAGAAGTGATTTTGGAGGTCCGGTGTAGAATTATGCTTGAATTGGCGAAGTTAGTATTTTGGCGAATTTCGGTTGATAGGTGAGATTTTGATCCGAGGGTCGGAATGGGATTCCGAGAGTTGTTATAGCTTCATTAGGTGATTTGGGATGTGTGTGCATAATTTCAGGTCATTCGGAGGTGTTTTGGTTGGGTTTTTGATCGAATGCGAGTTTCAGAAGATTTTGAAGAACTTAGGCTTGGATTTGAAGTGATTTGATGGTTTCAGTGTTGTTTTTAGTGTTGTGTTGATTGGAATAGTCTGAATAAGGTATTGGATCATGTTTGTGATTTTGGTTGAGGTCCTGGGGGCCTCGGGGTGATTTCGGATGGCGATCGTGGAGTCTTGGACTTGTAATGTTGCAGAACCTGTGTTGCTTATGGTATTTCGGCACCTGCGGAAAAGGAGTTGCAGGTGTGGTACCGTATATACAACATAGAAGACGCTGAAGCGAAAAGGGGCGATGTTAGTCTGGACCGCAGATGCAGATAGGGAGCCGCACCTGCGGAGCCGCAGATGCGGCTGGGGGACCGCAGAAGCGGCCAAGTGCTTTTAGTGAAATTCTGCAGAAGCGGAAGTTATGACCGCAGAAGCGATTCCGCAGAAGCGGAAACTGGACCGTAGAAGCGGAAGTGACTGGGCAGAGGCATTTAATTCCATCTTCGCGAATTTTTTAAAGAGTTAGACATTTTCACTTTGGACTTGGAGTATTGTGGGCGATTTTTAAGAGGGTTTTCAAGGGGTTTCGATAAGGTAAGGATTCTTGAACTTAAAACACGATTTTATGGTGCAAATACATGAATTAAGACTGAAAAATTAAGGAATCAAGGGTTAAGAATGGAGGTTAGGGTTTGAACTTAGGAGAGTTAAGAATTGGGATTTGAGGGGACAATTGGACTCCGATTCTGATAACTTTGATATGTATAGACTCGTGGCGAGATAACGAATCCGATAATGTTAAATTTTCTGATTTTTGAGAAGCGGGCCCGGGGCTCTAATTTTGCAAATTTTATGAATTTCGATATTTTTTGAGTCTTTTCGATTGGGTTATGTTCTCTTAGCCTATTGTAACGTATTCGTTGTAGTTTTGATCAGATTCGACGTGCGAGGAGGTGGACTTGCGAGGCAAGGGCATAGCGAGCTAGGATTTTGGCCGGCTTGAGGTGAGTAATGATAGTAAATGATATCCTGAGGGTATGAAACCCCGGATTTGCACAACGTAGTGCTATGTTAAGGTGAAACACGCGCCTTATGACGAGCGTGGGGTTATTTACTACTGGGGATTATGACTTGGTCCGTCCCGTTTTATATTTTACTGTGTATTTAATTGAGATATGTTTATTATCCACATGATTTGGGATTCTTGCCATATTTTGGGCTTTATGCCGAATACTTGAGTCCTTCGTGGATTTTTATCACTCTTTCCTCACTATTTGATATACCACTTGAACTCAGTCCTGTTGATTATACTGTTTTACAAACTCAGCCACTTTAATTGAATTTTGAGACTCAATTGATATTTCCACTGTTGTTTGGGCTGAGCACTACTATTTTATCGATGCCCGAGGGGCTTATGTTGTTTTCTGGACTGAGTGAGGCTGAGGGTCTGAGATACATTTATATGCCACGAGGTGGCTGGAGTGACGTGAGGAGGCTTTCAGGCCTTGAGTGTGATATGAGGGGACTTTCAGGCCTTGAGTGTGATGTAAGGAGGCTTTCAGGCCTCGAGTGTGATGTGAGAAGGCTTTCAGGCCTTATGTTGATATATCGCTTGGGCCGTAAGGGGCCTCTCCGGAGTTTGTACACCCACAGTAAGAGCATGGCACCCATGTGATATGAGAGTGAGCCCGATGGGCTGATATTATGCTGAGTGACTGGTACTGAGCCCGAGGGGCTGATACTGCTCTGAGCGATTGATACTGGGCCGAGGGGCTGATTTCTACTCACTATTTACTTGTTGTTTTACCTGGTTTACTGGATTTTAAAAGGAGGTTTCATTTGATTTTGTACTGTTTTACTGTTTCTACTACCTGATAAAGAATTATTTTGTGCAATGATGTGTTTCCATGCCTTCGGTTATTATTTATCATTATTACTCACTGGGTCGAAGTACTCACATTACTCCCTGCACCATGTGCGTAGATACAGGCATAGAGAAGTCTGCACTTGAGCGCTCATTCTTTCCAGATCAGGTAGTGAGTCAGAGTGACAAGGTAGTTGTTGACGTCCGCAACCCCTTGTCTCCCCTATTTTTTTTATATCTTTTGAGTTCCCTCAGACTATTGTATCATATTTTATATTGTGTGGACTTATTACAAACTCTGTAGTAGCTCATGACTTGTGACACCCCGGTTTGGGCTGTGTCAGGATGGCTTCCCACGTATTTATCGCTATTTCCACATTATTTGCTATGTTAAGCATGTGTTAGAATTGTTAATGTTAATTAATTGCTTTAAAAGAGGTGTTGGCGTTGTTCTGGCTGGCCTTGTCATCACAAGAGGCGCCATCACGATCGGGTTTCGGAATTGGGTCGTGACAAGTTGGTATCAGATCCTAGGTTACTAGGTCTCGCGAGTCATAATCTGGTTTAGTACAGTCTCACGGATCGGTACGGAGACGTCTGTACTTATCCTCGAGAGGCTGCATAACCTTTAGGAAAACTTCACATTCTTGAAATTCTTGTCATGCGAACTTGTTGATCCGAGTACTAAATTTCTCTTTATTCTATTCTCTCATAGATGGTGAGGACATGAGCTACCGAACATGATAGGCGACCACCAGTACCACCCACTAAGTCCACTAGAGGCCGTGGACGCGGTCGTGGTCGTGGCAGAGGTAGAGCAGCAGGGGCAGCCCCTGTGGATCCTCCAGTTGCCCCAGCTCAGGACCGGGCTCCAGCAGCACCAGTTCAGGTACCAGCTGTGCCCATTGTGATTCCGGGTCTTTAGGAGACTTTGGCTCAGATTTTGACAGTTTGCACTGGCCTGGCTCAGGCAGTTCCATCCACAACAGCAGAAGCTACTTCGCAGGCTGGGGGAGGCAATCAGACCCCCGCTGCTCGCACACCTGAACAGGTAGTGTAGGGATTACATACTCTAGAGGCACCTCCAGCTCAGCCAGTTGTACTATTACAGGAGTTCAGGGTTCTAGCTATGCCAGAGGATGAGCAACGTCGTCTCGAGAGGTTTGGTAGACTCCAGCCTCCGACATTCAGTGGTGCTGAGGGCGAGGATGCCCAGGGTTTTCTTGACAGGTGTCAGCGTATGCTCCGTACAGTGGGGATCCTTGAGTCTAGTGGTATGGCATTCACCACCTTTTAGTTTACTGGGACTGCCTTCACTTGGTGGGAGGTGTATGAGAGGCGTAGGCCGGCTGGTGCAGCACATTTAACTTGGCAGGGGTTCTCCACTCTCTTCTTGGAGAAGTATGTACCGCAGTCCCACAGAGAGGAGCCGCGCAGGCAGTTTGAGTGGCTACGGCAAGGAGATATGACTGTGTCTTATTATGAGATGGGGTTTTCAGAGTTGGCTCATCATGCTGTCTGGATGGTTCCGTCGGATCGGGAGCGGATTAGGAGATTTGTTGATGGCCTTAACTACCATCTCCGTGTTCTTATGACTAGAGAGAGAGTACTGGGTGTTTCATTTGAGGAGGTAGTTGATATAGCTCGAGAGATTGAGGCGGTTCGCCGTCAGGATCGAGAGGAGAGGGAGGCCAAGAGGCCTCGACGTTCAGGCAATTATAGTGGCGCTCCTTCGAGGGGCCAGTTCCGGCAAGGTAGGGGTCGTTCTTTCAGGCCCGCTCAGTCGGCCCGTCCCGAGTATCGTGGGGCATCTTCAGGTCGTGGTTATCATGGTTCTTAACAGAGTCAGCCTTCACTCAGCGCTCTTCCAGCACAGAGTTCATCTCGAGCCCCATCTGTTCAGGGTTCTTCTAGGCCGAGTGCGTCAGCCAGTCACACCGGCGTGAGGGGTTCCCTTCAGTCCCATCCTCCAATACTGCAACGACCCGATCGGTCGTTTTTAGAAATCATGCCCCGATCCTCCATCAACTGCTTTCCCCAAGTTCATTTCTGCTATTGTGGTTTGCCGGGACGTTCGGTATTAGGATTTGGATTGTTTTGGGACACTTAGTCCCTAAATGAGAGTTTAAGAGTTGAAAAATGGTCCGTATTTGGAAAGACGTGAAGACGACCTCGGAATGGAAATCTGATGGTTCCGTTAGCTCCGTTAGGTGATTTCGGGGTTGGGAGCGTGTTCGGAATGTTATTTGGAGGTCCGTAGCTCTTTTAGGCTT
>MU789209.1:0-39285 GCA_026770625.1 Nicotiana glauca
CTTGAGCAAAGAAAAATTGTCGCCCATTAAATTAAATAAGCTAAAAAAAATATGGCATGGAAGATAACATTGAAACATCACTCATTTCTTGTTTCAAAGATAACAATAAAATGTTTCATTTTCAGTATATTTGTTGGAGAAGAAACAAAATGGAGAGCACTATTGCATTCCCAAGACTAGTAGTGACGGCGACACGGCGCTGTGGAATTCGTTCAGTAAATTTCCGGCTAGCCCTTGTATTATTTTTTGGCTACGACTTGTATAGGTTAATTTGTGGGCTATCAAATGCTATTAATTTCTACCGATGGGCCATAAATGAAGTTTGCTCAAGTTAGAACCTAAGTATTACATTCGAGTATTACATTCGAAGTTTAATTGGAACTCACTTCATAAAATGTTCTTAAAAAGTTTTCTTGCACAAGCAATATGCCTAATTTACGCAAAATTTATAACTTCAGACGTGTACAACTTCGATCATTTATGTTGAAAATTGTATATTGAATAGCTGAACTTACAAAATTTATAAGTTATGCCTTGATGGGTGTTCCAAAATTGGCTATATATGCACTTGCCCCCGTATTGCACACTCGTCTAACATGAACAGAAGCGGAGTTAGCCTATCGAGTACGGGTTCGGCCGGACCCAGTTATAGTCCAATTTATATATTTGTCTTAAAAAATCTGTGATTATGTACAAATTATTTATTTAGAACCCAGTAACTTAAAAAGACTAAAACACCAAACCCACAAGCTTCAAATACTGGCTCCACCTCTGAACATGAACTTACATCCAATAGCCTTGAAAATAGATGACCTTAATTTTTGACCACCTCTTATTCCGTCGACAGACCCTTAAGATCAAAAATCAAAAGTGTTACCTACGGGGCAAGCGAGAGACAACACTTGTTAAATTTAAAATTTTGTCCATGAGTCAAGCAGGGTCAAAAATCAAGAGTTGTACCTGAAGTGTCCTGTTTGTGCAAACCTCGTCAAAATGATTGCCAAATTCTTAGGGTATTGTTACACAAATAACCCATCAGATTCAATCTTTACTTTTTTAGCCAGTACACATTCATTATACATAATTATGCATATATTATACGTGAATTGTATATATATTATACACCTGTTGGCTATTTATACTTTGAGAGATTAGGTGGGCGGCTTTTGAGTTAATTTATCATTTCTCAATAATCCAGCATTCCCAAATATCACCCCCCCTCCCCCCTTCCCCCGCAATTTTATAGCCCATTAACTGCAAAAGTTTGTAAAAATAGCAAGGTCTAGCCAATTTTCGGACTGGTTATTCAAAATAGCCAGCGTTTGCAAAGTCGTTGAAAAATAACCACTATTTTGCACGGAAAGTTCCAGCATAATATGCTGGAGATTGTGCACCTGTGTATTAGCTTCCAGCATATTATGCCGGAATTCCAGAAAGCTCCAATATAATATAGTGGAGATTCGAGCACTGATGCTCTAGTATAATATACTGGAATATATTATGCTGGAATTTCAATATATTATACTTGAGTATTTTTTCGGATTTTCAACACTATTTTTATTTAAAATTTATCTTTACATAAAAATTAATTAAATTTAAATTAATTTTTGAAACTGTGACTATTTTTAAATTACATGCTAAATGTGGCTATTTTTGAATTTCTCCCAAAAACTCCTTAACTCGCTCTCCTCTCGTTTCCTCCCGTTTTTCGTGATTCACCGCACATAAAAACTACAATTCTCAGCTATTCTCCATGATTATAAAAACCGTTGTTTTCTTATATTACTGTTACTTCTCCAATGGCGACACGCGAAGATTTTCCTACAGGAACACACGCTTAGAAATTCGAGGCTCAAATCGCCTTGTTCCGGCGAAGAACGTCGGTGAAATGTTGTGTATTTTCCGATTATAGCCGCCGGAAACAAGGTATTCGGAATCATATGACCGTAAAATTCCCCGAGCAAATTGATGCTAATAATATGCTCAATGCACCTGTAACATGTGTAAGTCCTTTTATTATCAACTTCTACTATCGTCCTCATTGGTTTGGTTTTTTTGTTCCCCTTTATTGAGAGTACTGTTGAGCCAAGAGGAACTAGATAAATTTCATATTTTCAAAATTAAAGTAGTATAAGTTCCATTTCTCCTTATCAATTTGGCGCGAATCATCATTTTGTTAAATTTTACCTAGTTTGAATCTAGGAAAGCAAAAAAAAAAAAAAAACGTTTGCGAAAAGGAATATATTTGATGCTTAGAGTTCATATATTATCTTATTGAGAGTCAATTTGATTAACTTTCAAGCCAAGATGGACTAGATAAATTTCGTATTTTCAAAATTAAAGTAGTAGTAAAAGTTGCATTTCTTCATATTAATTTTGTGTGGAAACTATATTTTATGAAATTTTGTAAATTGCCTAGTTTGAATCTAGGAAAGAAAAAAAATAATAATAATAAAAAGCCAAATATTTTGTGGAAAAGGAATATTTGATGCTTAGTTTTCATATATTGTCATACATTACATGAAGCCTTTTTGAGTTTCGTACCTGTTCAAGTTGTATATCCGTGTATGCATGCAGGGGCGGATCTAGTGAGCAAAACGCTTAGACCCTATATATGTGTTAAAAAATCCACTAATTAAGTACAAATAATAGATTACAAACCCAATACATGGAATGTTGTAGAATTCCAAGTCCAAACGCATCAAGTTCATATCTATATGTGTGTGTGCTGCTCTGCATCAGACTATGCTATTAATATATCCAGTGAAATTCAGCACGTTTATAGAAGTTCAAATTTTTGGCGCACGAAGTGCACGATAACAGATTGTGAAAGAGCTAATTAGAAATATGTTAAGTTAATTGGCATGAAATGGGAGCGTCTATGAGAAAACAAATTTTTCTCTGTACAACTTGTGCTACACTTTTAAGAGATGTGAGAACAATTTACACTATCCTGCCATTGACAGCTATCTGAATCACATACAATTTCTTATGTTTAACTCTTGATTAAAAAGAAAGGAGGAGAAATAAATTAAAATTAAACAAAAAGGTCTGCCACTATAAATGCTTTGATATTGCTTTGAGGAGTCAATTTTTTTGGGGCTATTCATATTAGAAACACCATTGTTTCAGTCCTTCTAGTGATGTGTAGAAAATCATGAGTACACCAACTGCACTTGCTAGTTTTACATATTCATTAACTCTCAAGTTGGATATTACTTCTTTGTTACTTTAGAATGGAAAAAGGAGAGCAGGGTGATACAAAATTCCATGATTTACGTGATGATTGAAGGGGGATAACTTTGGGGCGTTTGTCTATCATGGATGGAAGTGCCTTGGATAACTGCATTTATGGTGCCTTCTAGTGTATATGTCCTCTTTGGTTATCCCTGACAGCAGAAAAAGAGGAACAACTAATATGGAGTTTTCAGATGATGCTGACGAGGCCGTTTCTCGAGCTCTCAAGCTTTTATTGGTTCGTGATACTTCTCTTTTTTAATCTTGTGTCCGATGTTTGTAACCTGAGTCATTCCTATAGAGTCTTGTTCTTAGAATTGTTATATCATTTAGTTTGGTGCATCAAAGAGTGTCTTCTGCAATGTGGAAACAGTTGTCCATGGTTCAAGTCTAGTTTGGCTTCCTTCACAGCTGTGAAATTTTCTTATACAGTTATAGAGACCTGGGGAATCACGAACCTAAATATTTCGTTGGACAAATCAGTGGCAAGATACCTCACATTCTCTACTTTCCAAAATTGCTTGTAATTCTGCCGGTGTATTATCTTTCTAACTTGCTGTGGATGAAAGGTTGCATTTATATATCTTACTGTTGCATTATCGTTCAGATTTCACCATTTCTAGTCATCATAATCTCAGTTGCCTTATGAATTTTCTTGGTTTACTAGACCTCGGAAAAGAATACATTGACATCTTGTGCAGCTTTTAATCTTGTGATTCTTTTTTCAGAATGTGCATTCTTTTGATGACCTGAATCTTCTTAGGATAGTCATATTTTGCAACTAGTAAATGATTTCATGTTCTTTGTGTCACTTATTTTATGACGAAAATGCTTCCGCTGAAAAAAGGAGCTC
Organism: Nicotiana glauca; assembly: GCA_026770625.1. Classification (NCBI taxonomy): domain Eukaryota; kingdom Viridiplantae; phylum Streptophyta; class Magnoliopsida; order Solanales; family Solanaceae; genus Nicotiana; species Nicotiana glauca. The sequence continues at coordinate 4,091 of MU789209.1, forward strand.
TTGGGATTTCTATATGTAAATCCATCTAACCTTATGCTCCAGCCATTCAGAAACTCAAGAAGAATTTCTGGATGCACTTTGTTGGCAATAGAATTTACAGATATTATATTTGTGGCCATCTTACAAACATATCATGCAAGTTTTTTTTTATTGAGGCAGAGACTGGCTTTTCTAGCTCTGAATTGCATGCTAAATAATGAGAATTTTCAGATGCAAATCTTTTAGGGTACATCAATATTGTTCAACCGTTTCTTGGATACAGGAAAAGCCAATCCATTTACATATCAATCCAAAATGCTTGCAATTGTAGATCTAATATGATAGAGCAAACAAATGCAGCAACAAGGAGAAAGGATGACTTAGACATTTAGAGGAGTTCAGTCCCTGAAGAATTCTGCAGAGCTGAGTATTTTGAGTTGACTGAGTTTGGAGCGTTGAGAGGAAGGAAATCCAAATACCAAGCAGAAACTCTAAACAAAATGTTACAGTGACAGCATATCTTCCTCTTATTCATATGGCGCTGGCAAAACAGGCCTAAGGTAAGATCCATATCAGGTATGTTAGGCTTCACACCTTGTCATCTTCCTCGTGTTCCTGAATCTTTTCGCTATGCTTAATATTCTTGTACCACTTAGCACATGCAATATAGGCAACCAAATCTGTTAATGTTAAACCGGCTAATAGAAAATAGAATCTGTCTAAATGACCTTTGTTAAGGTTTCCTGGTATCCATCCAGGCATGTTGTCAATTGCTGATATTTTCATCACTACGCTTACAAGTAAGCTACTCACGTAGTTCCCCAATGATATCGATGTCATGCATAGTGCACTTCCGAAGCTTTTAAGTCCATCAGGTGCTTGTGCATTGAAGAATTCCAATTGGCCTACGTACATGAATACTTCCGAAGCTCCTATAAAAGCATATTGAGGGACTTGCCAAAAGATGTTAAGAGAGCTTGAACCTTCACAATGTTTGCAGTCATTGCTAGCATATTTGAGCCTGTAGCACTCCACTATTCCTGCTGAAAGCATAGCCATCACTGCTATGACTAGTCCAATACCCATCCTTTGAAGTTCAGTTAGCCCGGTATGATCACCCTTGCACTTCTTAAACCTACTGACTAGTGGATTAAGAACTCTGTTGTTGAGAAATATGACGCCTGCTACACTTAGGATGTCAAAGGTAGACATGCTTGCTGCTGGAATCCTGAAGTTTGCTATCGTAGTTTTCATGGCATCGCCTTGTTCGACAAAGAGCGAGGCCATTTGCGTGAAAACTACAGAGTAAATAATGGTACATAGCCAAATGGGCAGCAGTCTCAAAATGCATTTAACCTCCTCAACTTGTGAGATAGGGCAGAGACGCCACGGGTTGTGATCGCTCTGCTTCTGGTTATCGAATTCCCTTGATGTCACCACAGCTGCTCTGTCCAAGAATCTGCAACATGAAAACTCTAGTTTAGTGCATTATAGAATGGTAAATAGACTAGTCATCAATGATAAATGAGTGACAAAGTCAGGTCATAAATTTGAGATTCTTGTAGACATAATGGACTGAACTGAAGTGTATTTCTACTTACTTGAAACCGTGAGTGTGTAGCATTTTTCTACCACCAGTTGTGTTGTCATCGTCTTCCCCTTGGTAGAAGTCGTCTTCATTTTCTGGTGTCGCCACTCTACTCTTCTTTGTTGCTGCAACTAAAACTTGACCAAACCTGGCAAGAGGGTTGCCACTAGACTTGAAGTGTCTGTACCTCGCAGTGCCTCCGAGAAAGAGCAATAATGCTGAAAAAGCAGATGCTGCAGAAGCCCAAAAGCCTAGAGCCCACATTCCTTCATCCTCAAAGTAGTCCAAAATAGTGTTGGAGAAGAGCGACCCGAGGTTCATGAATAGGTAGAAGTAGCTGAAGAAGGCAACTTTAGAGTGAGACTCTCTCGGATGCTGCTCGTCAAACTGATCAGCCCCAAAGGTAGCAATATTTGGCTGATAACCTCCATATCCTAGTGCAATCATGTACACAGAGATGTAGAATAGACCAATGCCCATGGTTGAATGTTCTCCACATAGAGTCGTTCGATCCCCACAACCTTTAGGTTTGAGCAAGTAAAGTTGTGATGCTAGTGCTAGTAATGCCAACCCCTGTCAATGAAGTTCCAAACTTAGTAAGAGCAAGATCGAGGAATATTACAATCAGACACGAATTGGGCATTTAAACTTGATAGGTTCAGCCTTTAAGGTTCTTAGCATTGGACCCTTTCTACTTTTGAAATCATGGGGTTCAGAACTTAACTTTTGTTTAAATTTTAGTATTTCCCAATATATGTATAGATATACACTTACTGTTCCGGAAATAGGTTCAGTTGAACCAATTAAACATCAACTCCATCGGCCTTTGATTACAATCAACACTAATGATTAGCAGGAATCACTCTTGTGCAAGATGATGGTCGCAGCCAATATTAAATCTTCTTGATTGTAAATTGTGGATACTTACAGTTACATAGATGACTTGAAAAATGGCACAAGTTTTGAATCTTCCCCAGTAAGAGTCACTAAGAAAGGCACCAACAAGGGAACAGATGTAGACTGTGCCAGTCCATTTGCTCACACTATTAGCAGCATCAGCATTGTTTTCTTTCAGCACTCTTGTCAAGAACAACACCAAATTCACTCCAACTCCAAAAAATGCCAGAGTTGCTAAAGCTTGATTCACTACATAATCAATATGGAAACCAAAATTTTATATCAATTAAACAAAAGAATTAAGTAGTAGTGACGTTGATAATTGAAATTTCTGGCTTGAATTAGTGGTTAACATATGTGATAAGTGTGCACTTCAGGAAATGATGGTCATTAGTAGAAGCCTAAGCCAATTCGAAAAATTGATTGTCGAATTATCCTTTTTCAAAAGTATGTATGTATGTAGTTCAACTTTATTGGTTGCATCACATATCAATTTTTGGAGACACCCTTTGTTATTTTCGCAACGATTTCTGCTTTTGTTTTCTTCTTGTTCATTATTATTAAGTCCATTTCTGGAATTGAGTGGAATATAAATTCTTAATTAAGACATAATGACACTGACCACACCTAAATAGTAGGCTAGTAGCTATTATATCAATCACCCCATGATAGGACTTGCTTTTTTGGTTATTATCATGTGCTAGAAGGTTGGCTTGTCAAGTGAACTTTTAGCAAGCAATCAATGTCTAAAGTTGGACTGATAGATTACCTGTTAGATTTGACACGTCATTATTTCTTGAAGGAACCCAAGAATTCCTAATTAAATGCGAAAGGACTATGTCTCGATGTTGAAGCAAATTCTCTTATACTATATTCGAATTTCTTGCACTTTTCTTTGAAAGTAAATACACCATCTCTACCACACACCCTTTAGCACCCTTATCTCGTGGGCGAACATAAATTCTCATCTATACCTTTTTTTATAGTATTTATTTAGAGGCAAAGCTATGAGTTTGAGTTTATAAGTTCTGGATTTTAAAAAAGATGGCTTATTGAGTTTTTAATAAATTATTTATATACATTAAATAGATTCTTTAACACAAATAAAGAGTTTGAGGCTAAGCTACTGTGTTATGCTGAATTGTAAGCTCTAAACTATCTTCGCCCCTGTTTCTTTTTAAAAAGGTCAAGTAATATTTTCTTTATTACAATAATATTAAGAAATCAACGTCTAAATTTACAAAAACGAATATATGACTTGACAATCGGATTCCATGCCCGTCATTCTTTTTTGTAAAAGCCAACGTATTGAGCTGCCTTTATTAGAGAAACCAAAAGCACCAAAGAGTAGGTCGATGGAATCGCAATGAAAATTACAAGAGATCAGCCTTTATAGTTTATTAGACCGAAAACAATAAAACTTTTTTCATGTATTTTGAATTCTAGTAAGTAAAGTTAGTACTTGATATTTGTAAAACAATTACCCAATAAAATAGTTGATGCGGGCAACCTAACTCAAATACTATCATCGTCAAAAAATATATATGTAAAATACTTCTTCGTAAATCCCCGCGATATGAGTATGTTGTTTCATAACCTCACATGTACAGATTATTGATATTGCAAATGACTCCTGTTATGCACGGGGTTAGGGAAAAGATCGTATCACAAAGATCTATGTACGCAATTTTATCCTGCATTTCTGCTAGAGTCATCTGTCGCGTTAAAGCTCCCTTTCATTTACACAAGTATAAGTATATATAAAACGGCAAAACCTTAGATATAAGTGACAGTCCAGATCACATAATTGTCACACCCACCCCAACAAGTATCAGAGTTTTCTCAAGGATGACGTGGTTGCCCCACCACTTCATTTGCTAGGTATGTGTCAAAGATGTCTTTTCCTAATAGTGCATGCTTTTCTCGTCACTTCTTTATCCCTCCTCGTCTTCCACAAGAATTTTGCTATTATAGACAAAACCCTACCCCAGTAAGGAGTAGCCAATTGTACCTCTGTACTTATTTGGATTTTTTTGGTACAATCATTTGATATTTGTTACCTATATAAATTTAGCTAATTCATACTGTCTATTAAAGAAGAAAAAAAAGTTTTTTATTTAAAGAAATTTCATTTTCAATATTTAAACTCGTAACGCTCAATTATAAATGAAAGAATCTTATACATTCCACTATGTGAACGCTATCAAATAGGCCAAGCAATAGCTCTCGAATTTTTTGACACACGGCTTTGTTATTCTGAAAAGTGTTAGGCTTTGGCCTTTTCACACTCTTGTCATTTTCTAGCTTCCCAACACATGATATGTGGCTTCGTTTATTACCTCACCTTATTCCACCATTATCAACCTTTCTTTTTATTGTTTTTCCATTACAAAGAAAAAGAAAAAGAAGCTCTAGCCTTAGTCTCTAGGTCGGTAAAATCATATTGGAAATATTACTTGTTAGGAGTATGATCTGAAACGTTATCATAGGTCATACGAATTAATTAAAATAATTTCAAACGATGCAGTTTGTACCACAAGATTCTAACACTTTATTCCCATGAGTGAATATCTTGAACCTAGAATAATATAGCACGAATATCTCAATATTGGACAGTCCAATATCAACATGGTGAAGGTAGAAGTAACACCGGGTAGTTACTCTAAAGGGTTGCTATTTAGGAATTAGCCAATATGTTCTGAATTTCAGTTTTTTAATTCAAAATTTTTAGTAGACAAATGTTCTGAATTATTCCAAAATTTTTATTTCAAATTTTCAGAATAAAATAAGTATTGATTCATCCTTAAATAATAACCCTAAGAATGATTGTTCGTGTACTTCACTCGTGGTGAAGTTATTCAAGCTATATAGGCAGATTATGACCCATGCACTTAATTGATGTAGATTCTAACAGTATATACCATGTATAAAAACTGTAACTTATCATAAATAATAATAATACTCTTAATCTGGATATAACTCAAAAGAGAGATAAGCAGATGCAGATATCACAAGTTTTACGTCCTTTTCTTTTTCGAGAGATAAATTTACGACTTTTACAATATGATTAATTTCAGGGAGTAAAAAAGAAGAAAAAAAAAGCTTACGGAGAATCATAATTCCAGCCACCCATTTTCCACTTGCTTCTCTGATTGCTGGTTTTCCATCAAGATCAACTGTTCCATCCTTGGTGCCTTCTATTTCTTCCCCTTTCATCATTTTCACCTAAAAGACAAAATAATATAGTAAATTTAGTAAACTCCAGTGAAGTTTTAGATCATTTATTTATATTTACTGATTAAGTTTAAGTTCTACTTATTGACTGTAGAAGAATTTTTGTACTGTAAAGTCACCTAAAAAAATAACTACGAGTAACTATTTATAAAAAGTGACATAATTAGCTAGAACCTGAAAAATAAAGTAAGTTACCTACTATAATATAGTAAAACATTATAATGTAAATATTATTTACACGGTCGGTATTCATAAGTACAGTTCTTTGCACGAGGAAACATTTGCATAAAAGAAATGAATATGCACTTCATTTACCCTTAAAGGAAAGAATAAAAGATTGGTAAGTGGTGGGCACTAAGAAGTAGAAAGAACTAATGATCTTTTTTTTGGACTCTATGTGTGAGATAGGTGTGTTTAGCCATTTAATGAACGAAAAATATCGGAAAATAAAAATTCTTACGAATAAGATATAAGACTCAAACTTATCGTATACAACTAGCAATCTTAATGAATATATATCGAAAAAAAGATGGTGGGTACTAACCTCTTTGGAGAGTTTCAAGCATGCCATTATTAGTGACTCAAAGGTAAATGCTTGAATTAAAGACTAGAAGAAAACGATGGGAAAGGGGAGAAATGAGTATTCTCAAAACTATTTAAGTTGAGAGGTTACTAGTAAATGTAAGTGAGTGAAAGTATATATAGAATTTTGAGAGAGTTAAGTGGATGGTAGAGACTACAACGATGACAAAATTAGAAGGAAAAAAGAAAGAAAGAATAGGCATAGAACCGAATTTCTAACATGATGTTTTGGACGTAAGCATGGGATTACTTTTTGTTTGTGAAATGTGATTTAAATGATTTAACACATCAAATTACCTAATATTGAGGGTCCCATTTAATATTCAGTATCCTTCATTTCGATGTCTTTCTTGTCTGTCAAATTGGTTCTGTTGTTTTGACACATCAAACGGTAATTAGCGTGATCTATAAGTCACGGATTAAGCTGTGGTAGAAGATATTAATATTTGTATTAGGATAGGTTGTCTACAGAATATTTTTCAGGTGTGGCTTTTCGTCGAACCTTGATTGGATGCGAAATGTTTTATATATCGGACTGCCCTGAAATGATAATTAGTTTGAAGCTTGCTGAATGATTTGGGTACTTGGATAGACTTCGACACTTTATTAACCTTACTTGCTTTAACTAAGCATGAGAAATTATAAGGCTTATAAAAATCCAAAAATGTGTCGAGCTTTTAGATGATATGATCACACAATTTAATATTATATTAGAATAACAAAAGGTTTTAGATTTGAGTCTTAAAAAAGAATTTTTCCATGCTTGGCTCTGTGTGTTGAAGATATAGTTAAATAAATAAAAGTGTATTCTCTTTAACAGCTTTAACTTTTAAATGAGATAATCACATACTGAACAAAATGATCGAATTTCATTGGAATAACGTTGTTCTGCAGAATGAAACTCTGTCTTTTCAATTAGGAGTATCATATTTTTACCAAAATTTTTAATTTGCCAAATTTATATACCATCGCTTGAGATGAAAATCCTTAGATTCTAATATGGTAAACCAATTCTATTCTTCCTTCTTCGTAAATTTAGCTTAATGTGCCTATTTTAGGCAAACACTACACTATTCCATGTTAATTCTCAAGCCAATACAAAGAATATATTTTCTCTTTTTCCCCTTTTTTCTATTTTTGTTAGTATTCTTCTCCTGCTTTACAAATATTATCACACCCAAGCAAAGGAATACGCTGATGCCTTCTGGATTTGGTTTTGATTTAGGATTTGGAAAAAATAATTAATTTTCAAAGAGTATTTGAAAACAGTATTGCTAAAGAAGTTTTATGCTTTTGTTACCTTTTGATAAAATACTTATAATAGGTATTGAGAAAATTTACCTTTGGAATGTTTATTATTTCTCAGTAACCACTTCTTTTTCTAGTTTAATCATTTGGTATTTGAGTCTTGTTGTACAGAATTACTCGGTATTTGTGCTAATGGGAGGTAGCAAGTATCCGATGAAATAGTCGAGGTGCAAATTGACTTGTCATCAATATATGCACACACTTGTTAACAATAGAAATTAGATTTATAGAATGATAGAATATTGAGCAACCAACAAAAAAATGGAACTACTGGCTCCACATAAATAAAAGAAAATATATAGGCGAGTTTGCAAAACAATTTACTTGCTTTTTATTGCTTGTTGATTCCTTGTTGGACGAATATAATGTTGCAACTTGCCAAACTTTATAGAATGAGGCTGCGAATATTTTAGATTTATAAATCCTATACACAATTACCAGATTGGGTAATTTTCAAGCAATTATAGAGCAAGAAAAGTGTGTACGTGTGTAAGACAAAAATGAAATTGGACAAATTATGTCACAAACGTAGCTAGTGAGCCAAATATACATGAAAAGAATAGGAAACTAAGGATTATTGGATTGGAGATTATTGGGTTGGACCCGTTAGTATCAGTTAATGAACGATTATTGGGTTGGAACCGAGTTACTTGGAATCAAATCACGGCCATTAAATTAAAACTTGATGCTAATTATAATGGGATTTTCTAGTATATACAGAATTTTACCCGGTTTAGCTAGATTTTCCTATTTACTCATAATGTTTTTTTACAAAATGTAGTAATAATATGTTCAACAGACCTGTATTCCTGTAATCTGTAATTAGCTACTATCGTCTCCTCACTTGTATGGCATTTTTTAATTTACTAGGAATACATTTTTTTTAAGGCTAAAAGTAGTACTCTATAAGTTAGGATAATCTTAGTAGTCTAATCGAATTTTCACCTTCTTAGTTAGAGTTCCATTCCCTACCTTGTGATTCCTTGCTTCATTTCTCCTTTCCCTCCTATTAAAAAAAGAATAAAAAAGTAGTATAAGTTGCATTCATGGGCGTCACATTCACCCCCCGGGCTCAGCATCCTCGTTGAGGTTTGCCCCACCATCGTACTGAGGGAGATTCGTTTCTAGTACCATATTTGTCACGATCCAAGCCCATGATACGTATTGTCCGCTTTGGCCCAACAGACCTCACGGATTTGTCCCTTGGTCTATGCAGTCATTGAGCACAAAAGCGCACGTACCATCTAAATTTGTGTTATGCCTTACAAAATTCTTCACTTTCTCTCTCTCATTCTGATGTGGAATGCTGCGTCACACAGCACGAGCGTGCGGGTGGCGTACCACCCCCTCTGCTCTACCTAGATCCGCCCCTGCCTGTGTGCACCTCTTTTTTAGAAACATGCCAACCTGGAAGCCTGTCAGTCCTGTTTGACCCGCCTTCATCAGCCCATTAAATAATAGATTGGGAAAGGTGTGAACTTTAATATCTGATTAGTTTAAATTGGCATAAAATGAGAAATAGAGAAGTTTGAGTGAATATATTTGTATTTGCATAATATTGGCATGAGAAGAGTTCAAATTGAATAACTTGATCAATGAGGATTCTTATAGTCGACCCCAACTTAAGCACAGTTGCTAGTTCAGAGAAATGTGAATCACATGCTATTTCTAATGTTTTGACACTTGATTCATAAATATCAAGAGTGGGCACCATACTTGCATGGTTTAGCTTTTCAATTTAAGGTAGGAGAAAGAACTTCAAGTTAAACCAAAAGGTCTGTCACTGTGAATGTTTTAGTACGAAAATTTGACTTGTCAATTTGTGGGGCTCTTGATATAAGAAATTCCAATGTATTGGTTCCTTGTGATGATGTGTAGAAAAGCATGACTACACCATTTAGCAACTGGTGGTATATAAAATGGCAGTTGAAACTCATGCTAAAATAAGGCTATTATAATAATCATTTCAAAATTACTAGTAGTAGTCTTCTTGAAATTACCTCTTCATTAGCTTTCAGGATGTTGAGATCTTACTTCTTTGTTACTGTATAATGGAAAAAGGAGATATGCAAAATAGGGAGTATAAAGGTTTTCTGATGTAGTTTCTAGGGAATGGGAGCATTGGAGCAACAGTAAAGTTGTCTCTGTGTGACCTATATGTTAGGTATTCGAGCCGTGAAACTCAAAAATTTAAAGGTTTTTGTTGTTGTCCATCTTAGTCAAACATCGATGCAAGTTGTTTATTAAGGTGGAGAGTTAGCTCTGAATTGCATATGAAATTAATGAGGTCTTTTGGACATGGGAAATTTTTAAGGGTAAATCAGTATTGTTCAACAGTTTCTTGGATACAGGAAGGAAAAGACAATCCATTTACATATCAATCCAAAATGTTCGTTAATTCAAGAACTAATATGACGGAACCAACAAATGCAGCAGCAACAATGAGAAAGGAAGGACCAAGAAATTAAGAGCAGCCCAACTCTCTGGACAATTCTGCAGAGCTGGATTCTGAGCCGAATGAGTTGGAACATTGGAGATGGAGTAAATCCAAATACCAAAAGCAGAAACTCTAAACAAAATCTTATGGTGACTGCATATCTTCCTCTTATTCATATGGCTTTGGCAGAACATCCCTAAGGTATGATCCATAACAGGTATGCTGGACTTCACACCTTGTCATCTTCCTCGTGTTCATGAATCTTTTCGCTATGCTTAATATTCTTGTACCACTTAGCACATGAAATATAAGCAACCAAATCTATTAATGTCAAACCAGCTAATAGAAAATAGAATCTGTCTAAATGACCCTTGTTAAGGTTTCCTGGTATCCATCCTGGCATGCTGTCAGTTGCTGATATTTTCATCACTATGCTCACAAGGAAGCTACTCACGTAGTTTCCCAATGATATTGATGTCATGCATAGTGCACTTCCAAAGCTTTTAAGTCCATCGGGTGCTTGCGCATTGAAGAATTCCAATTGACCTACATACATGAATACTTCCGAAGCTCCTATAAAAGCATATTGAGGAACTTGCCAGAAGATGTTAAGAGAGCTTGAGCCTTCACAGTGTTTGCAGTCATTGCTCGCATACTTTAGCCTGTAGCACTCCACAATTCCTGCAGAAAGCATAGCCATCACTGCTATGACTAGTCCAATTCCCATCCTTTGAAGTTCAGTTAGTCCGGTATTATCACCCTTGCACTTCTTAAACCTACTGACCAGTGGATTAAGAACTCTGCGGTTTAGAAATATGATGCCTGCTACACTAAGGATGTCAAAGGTAGACATGCTTGCTGCTGGAATCCTGAAGTTTGCTATCGTAGTTTTCATGGCATCGCCTTGCTCGACAAAGAGCGAGGCCATTTGCGTGAAAACTACAGAGTAAATAATGGTACATAGCCAAATGGGCAGCAGTCTCAAAATGCATTTAACTTCTTCAACTTGTGAAATAGGACAGAGGCGCCACGGATTGTGATCGCTCAGCTTTTGGGCGTCAAGTTCCCTTGATGTCACCACAGCTGCTCTGTCCAAGAATCTGCAACATGAAAAATCTAGTTTAGTGCAGTATAGAATGGCAAATAGACTAGTAATGATAGATGAATGACAGTCGGGTCATAAATTTGAGATTCTTGTAGACATAGTGGATTGAACTGCTAAGTGTATTTCTACTTACTTGAAACCATGGGTGTGTAGCATTTTTCTACCACCAGTTACGTCGTCGTCTTCCCCTTGGTAGAAGTCATCTTCATTTTTTGGTGTTTCCACTCTATTCTTCTTTGTTGCTGCAACTAAAACTTGAGCAAACCTGGCAAGAGGGTTGCCACTAGACTTGAAGTGTCTGTACCTGGCAGTGCCTCCAAGAAAGAGCAATAATGCTGCAAAAGCAGATGCTGCAGATGCCCAAAAGCCAAGAGCCCACATTCCTTCATCCTCAAAGTAGTCTAAAATAGTGTTGGAGAAGAGCGATCCGAGGTTCATGAACAAGTAGAAGTAGCTAAAGAAGGCAACTTTAGATTGAGACTCCCTTGGATGATGCTCGTCAAACTGGTCAGCGCCAAAGGTAGCAATATTTGGCTGATAACCTCCATATCCTAGTGCAATCATGTAGACAGAGATGTAGAATAGTCCAACCCCCATGGTTGAATGTTCTCCACATAGAGTCGTTCGATCTCCACAACCTTTAGGTTTGAGCAAGTAGAGTTGTGATGCTAGTGCTAGTAATGCCAATCCCTGTCAATGAAGTTCCAATCTTAGTAAGGGCAAGATTGAGGACTATTACAATCAAAGGCGAATTCTGAATTTAAACTTGATAGCTTCAACCTTTAAGGTTTTTTAACAGTAATGTCTATGTACTTTTGAAATTACGGGTTCAGTATATATTCTGTGTCGAAAATACTAAGTTCAGATGAACCAGTTAAACATATGCTCCATTGGCCTTTGATAACAATCAACACTAACGATTAGCAGAATCGCGCTTGTGCAAGATAATGGTAGCTAGCAATATTAGATCTTCTTGATTGTGAACTTATAAGCTAGTGTACTCTTAGTAGTTTTTCAATATCTACAGAATTATAATGGGAGTTAAAGGGATACTTACAGTTACATAGATGACTTGAAAAATGGCACAAGTTTTGAATCTTCCCCAGTAAGAGTCACTAAGAAAAGCACCAACAAGGGAACAGATGTAGACTGTGCCAGTCCATTTGCTCACACTATTAGCAGCATCAGCATTGTTTTCTTTCAACACTCTTGTCAAGAACAACACCAAATTCACTCCAACTCCAAAAAATGCTAGTGTTGCTAAAGCTTGATTCACTACATATTTCAATATGGAAACCAAATGTCAATTAAAGAAGAAAACAAAGAAGTGAAAGTATTAAACTGCTTTTAAGAGACAAAGTAAATGAAGTTGGAGTGGTATTCAAACTTCAATAGAAATAAGAAATTATATATATCTTGTTATTTTTATAAATTAATAAATTAATGAGTTTAAGTTATTCAACATACATGCACTGGTGGTAAAAAAATACCACATGGTTGTTTGGTTCAAAACAAGGTTATAATTCCATATCTAATATGGGATAGATAATGTAAGAATTTGATATAAACTTGTACTAATATTAACATACACTCCCTCTTATGGACTCAACGTTATATCATCTGTAATAGCAAGTCCGCCAATAATATTATCCGCTTTGAATCTAGACCCTCACTGATTTAAAACGCGTCACTAGGTTTAAGATTTGCTAACTTATATGTCCACAGTTCCTCTTGCATTTTGTTGATATGGGACCTGTTTATAATTGGAGATGTTACAAATATAACCTCAAATTTTATTTTCCAAATTAAATAGTCAAAGGGAGCAGTAACCTAACTTTGACACTATCATTATCAATTTTTCTTTTTTGTTTTGGAGTCACATCAACTGGCAAAAAGTTAGGGATAAGTGAAAGTCCAGATCATAATAATTAGTCCCTCCTCCACCATTCAAGAATCAGATTTTTGTCAAGGATGACGTGGCAGTCCCACCACATCGTATCATGGGTTTATGTCAGATAGTATGTCTTTTCCCAGAACTGCATGGTTTTCTTGTCACTTCCTTATCCTTCCTCTGTCTTCCACAGGATTTTGGCTATTACAGACAAGACCCTATCCGAGGAAGGAACCAAATGCCCCTCCCACTCGAGGTCCCTCAAGAAGGGAGCTTCGGAGCTCACGGTAAAGCTATTTTCGTGTAATTTATAAGTCACTAGTTCAAATTATGAAAGCATTCATTAATTCTTACATTATATTAGATTGTTTATATCACATTATTTGGGTGCGACTTTTTCTCAAACTCTGCATGAGTACGAGATACTTTATACATCGGGCTGCTCTAAACTCGCCGTCGAACTTATAACTTATTTTAGTTATTGTGTTCTATATTAAATATTACACATTTAATAAAAAAATCTAATGCAAATATAAAATTTCCACAAAGTTTTTGAATTCGTTCACGTAACTATAGACCTGCCCTGATCTCCTCCACCCTACACCAGAGGCGGACCTAGTCTATTAAGTGTTGATTTAGCCGAACTTAGTCTATTTTACTTAAATATTATATTTGTAATAGAAAATTTACTAAATATTTAATAATAAAGTCACTAAGACAAGTTACAGATTACGTGATAAATTCAGAAGTCATAAACTTCAAATTCTATTTTCGCTTCACCCTCTCACCATAGCTTAGATATGCCAAAACTACGTATCAATATATTTGAAAGCTGTCAAATAGTGCCTAGCAGTAGGACTCTAGTTTTACTGCAAAGTGTTAGGCTTTGGCCTTTTCAACCTCTTGTCATTTTCCCTTTCCAACATATATGATAGCTGGCTTCATTTATTACCTCACCTTATCATCCTTTATTTTTCTTTGCTTTTTCCTACCAACAGAAAAAAAATTCTAATAATTTATGTAATAGTAAATTTTTCTTGTTTAATCTGTCTAAAAAGGAATAATTTTTTTAATATTTAAAATTTTCATTTTAGTTTATTTATAGCTAGTAAAAATACTTATAACTTTATTTTTAGATCACAAAATTAAAATTCTTTCTTTTTAAACTCCATACTCAATCAAATAATAACACATAAAAATGAATCGGAAAGACTACATGTTAGGAATGTTAGGAGAGTTGAGTCCAACTCAATCGGAAAAGTTATTTCACGTAGACCCTACTAGTGCAATGACTAGTCTAATCTCTTTTTTCTACGTGAACTTTTTCTTATGTAAACCCGGTGTGTTATCTATAGTGATAAAAAAATTTGAATTATATATATAAAATAGATCTAGTTTATATACTTAATTGAAACTATAAGATTCTAATTACACTCTATACTCTTATGACCGTACATGCTGAACGTAGAATAATATAACTTGAGTAGCTCTATCAGTATATACCATGATTGAACTAACAAAAGAAATTAATTAAGCAGATGCAGATATTACTAGTACTTTATATCATTTTCTTTTTCAAAGATAAATATTAAGAATTTTCTAATTATGATTAATTTCAGGAATTAAAGCTTACGTAGAATCATAATTCCAGCCACCCATTTCCCACTTGCTTCTCTGATTGCTGGCTTTCCATTAAGATCAATAGTTCCATCCTTAGTGCAATCCATTTCTTCCCCTTTCAACTTCACCTGATGACCATATATAATAAAGTTCCAAAAAAATATAAATGAAGATTTATAGATAGCTTAACAAGTTTTAGTATTAAAAAAAAAAAGTCACCTAAAAGTGATATTAATAAGTTGAAAAAAACAAGCATATTACATATGTCTATATCATGTTAAAATATATAGATAGTGTAAAATTCTTCTCATCAAGAATCAAAGTTTGGTAAATGGTACGCACTAGGAATAAGAAAAAAAATTTTTTTTTGGGTGATATATATAACAAACAATCTTTATGAAAATTATTAAGAGAATGAACGACAGCCTTGGAGCAACATCAAAGTTGTCTCCTTGATAAGTCACGGGTTCGAGCTGTTGAAGCAGTCGTTAATGCTTGTATTAGGGTAGGTCGTATATATTACACTCCTTAAAGTGCAGTCCTTCCCTGACCAAACATGAATAATGTGATATACTTTATGTATCGAGCTACGCTTTATTCAGAGAAAGAAAATAGAGATGGATGCCTAGATTGTGAGTACTAACCTCTTTTGAGAGTTCCAAGCATGCCATTGATACTGACTCTAAGATTTGCTTAAAAGATTTGGTATTAGTGAGTGTTATCAATGGTGGAGATGAAGAGAAGAACCCAAGAAAGAAAAGAGAGTTGAGAATAAATGCAAAGTGAGTGAAACTATATATAGAGGTTTGAGAGATGATAAGTGGAAGGTGGAGATTAAAGAAATTTTAATATTAGGAAGAAAAAAAAGAAAGGAATAGGCACAAGACCAAATTTTTTTAACATGATGTAAGTATAGGTTACTTTTTGTTTGTGATTTAACACATCAAATTACCTAATATTGAGGGTCCATTTCAATATTTTTCTTTGCCTCTCAATTGGTTGAAAGTTGATATGACACATGAAAAACTTAGTGTAAAGCTCTGTTGAATGATTTGGAGACCTGTGTTTTTAACGGTGGGAAAACTTTGATTTTGATCACTTTATTATAACCTTATTTGCTTTAACTAAGCATGAGTAAAATTATTGGTCTTTTCCTCTTATCTTTAACAATTTTATGTGTTTTTAGCTAGTTTTTTCACACTTATGGTCTTGACAATTAACAAAATCAGCCCCTTTATCTTCACAAGATAGGAGTAAGTTCTACCTACTATCCTTCCCAGCCTCCACTTGTGAGAATTCACAAGGTATGTTGTTATAGTTATATGGTATTCGAGCGTGTTGTGGAAGATCCAGAAGTTTAATGAGCTGTTAACTTGTTCCAAATCAAGCAACAACAACAGCAACATATCCAGTATTATCCCACGCGGTGGGGTCTGGATAGGGTAGTGTGTACACAGACCTTATTTCTATCTTGTGAGGATAGGGAGGCTATTTCCAATAGACCCTCGACTCAGAAATTGTTCCAAATCAAGCGTGTCCACAAATTGCATATTAGGGAGCTGGATGATCTTCAACAATTTATTAGAAGGTGTTTGGAGAATCATTTTGATGACTCATATAAAGAATTTAGAATATTATGTTTGGTTGCTTGGGGACATTTTAGAACAAGCTGAGAAGAACATCGTTAGGGGACTTTTGCAACCAAACGTAAGTATAAAATACTATATGTCGAGTTTTGCACCATCTTGATGAATTTGGGGTGCAACTATGTTAGAGAAGGATATGATTCCAGATTATGTGCTAATTTCACTTTTTGACATTGGAATAACGTTGTTCTGTCCAAATGGAGATATGAATATCTTAAAAAGGTAACTCGGTGCACTAAGCTTCGGAAAAGGGTTTGATCATAAGAGACATGAATCTCTAATTCTTATTAAGGATTATCGATTTTTTTTAGCAAAATTAATTTTTCCAAGGTTATTATGCCCAACTTACTGATATAAAAATCTCTCACGCATTCTAATATGCTGAATCAATTTTTTTAATAATCGTGGTGTACGTGTCAACTTACACATACTTCGATCTCTCACACCAGCATATGTACCGAATAACTTTGAATAGAAAAGAAAACATAACCACTTTTATTCTTCCTTCTTAGCAAGTATAGCCAATTTTAATCGAACTGCAGTAAAATTTTTGGTCGAGAATCTATTAGAAATAGTCTTTTCAATTTTATAAGGTAGGAATAAAGTTTATATATACATTATTTGGGAGATTTTATATATACATTATTTGGGAGATTTTGCTAGGTTTGTTGTTGTTATTGTTATTGCGGTAAAATTTTCCACTAGGTTTGGAACCTCAAGGTGTCAAAAAAGTCTTCCCACAAATTCCAATATGCCAAAGACAGTTCACCACGTCTCAGTTCAGATAATGTGAGTTAGTACTGTGGTTTGTAGCCACAAAAACTTTTGAATCACTATATATCTTTAGACGGACCAATTTTGCAAACACCACATCTTAATTTTTTCTTTTTGGGTGTGTTTGGTATGAATTGTTTTCCAATTTTTTTTAAATGTTTTGGAAAATATTTTCCTTCAATTGGAGGAAAATGTTTTCCTTATCAAAAGAAGGAAAAATATTTTCCAAATCTCCTTCTCAATCTTCCCCGCCCTCACCAACCCGCCCCATCCCCTCTCCAAAAATTATTATTTTTTTTTTTAAATTTCAGTTTGTCCGTTACCACTCACCATACTACCCCTCCAGTCCCCTCCCCCAACCCTCCCTGCAAAAAAAAAAATTTACCTTTTTTTTTGTCATTTAAATTTCTGCTTTTTCTTTTTTCTGCAATACTCACCCCCCCACCTCACCTGCCCCCCTCCCCCCCGAAAAAAAATTTTAAATATATTTTTCAGTTTTAATTTTATTATTTATCGGTTTAAAGGCTCAAAATTTTACAAGTTCCAAAATTATGAGTTTTGAGGTTTATGTGTTTGAAAGGTTACGAGTTTAGAAATTATAAAGTTTACGGGTTCGAAATTTTGCGGTTTTGAAAGTTTAGTGGTTCGAAAGTTTATGAAATTTGTGGGTCCGAAAGGTTGTTGGTTTGAAAGTTTATGGCTTCATGTTTATTATATCTAAATTATTTATGAATACTCTTGAGAAATCATTTTCCTTAATTTGCGTACCAAACACCGAAAAATGAATAAGATTACTATTTGTTTTCCAATAAAATATTTTTTTGAAAAATATTTTCCACGAAAAATATTTTTCGTTATACCAAACACACCCTTTGTTCCAAAATAATTACGACAGTATTCACGCTAGATCGTGTGCATTTCGATTGTTTCACTAAGTACCTGCTATCTCTTACCAATGTAGATAGCAAGTAACTTTACCTACTAAAAATCAGATAGATGAGAAAAATCATCTATTATTTTAAATTTTGTTGGTTTTATTACATCTATTTAGCATTTTAAGTAGGTAATGACATGCATTTAAGTAACAACGAACGTTCTGCGTGCATGGGATTAATTGTTTATATATATATATATATATATATAGTTGCCTTTGTCAGTATCCGTTTTATCTTCCAATATAGAATTTCTTGCGTGAATCCAAATTTTGTTGGGCTGTAATCAGTGGCGAAGCCAGGAATATTTCTAAGGGCGTTCAAACTTGAAAGAAGTAAAAATAGTTCTCCGATAAAAAGGTGTTCAATATATGTTGTATACCTTTAATTTAAACGCTACTAATATTTTACCTATATATATACAGTGTAATTTTTGACGAATGGTGGTTAATTGACCACCTTTGATAAGCTAGACACCGGACGAGAAATAAATAATAGTAATAAAAAAGAGTAAACAAGATATTGTTTTAGAGTTGGGTATTATTAGTTCAGAAAAAGAAATGTTTAATTAGGAATTTGTTTTTTAGCACAAGTACTGTGATAACTTTTTGACTTTGAAAACAGCTGGAGCCTGGATTCAGTGTCAAAACTCTGTAATTGGCTTTTCCCATCTCGAGTGGTAAACAAGAAAAAATGTTTAAGCAGAGTTGTGGAAAAGCTGTCATTAAAACGTTTGTTCACAATTAGTGATAAGTTAAATTATACATATTACTGATAATTTATGAAATTTTTTATTATAGCACTAGCATGCATGTATGATGTATGTAGCCTTTCATAGCTAACTTGAAATAGAATACAATAACCTGTTACTACTTACTAGTTAAACGCATTCATTACGTAAAAATTTTTATATTGTTAGGGGTCGTTTGGTAGGATGCGTTAGATAAGTTAATGCATACATTAGCTTTGTGTATTAATAATACATTGTTTGGTAGATATTTTGAACTCATGCATTAGTTATATATCCTATTTGGTATGAGCCTATGCATAACTAATGCATAGAAAATAATGGTATTAGCAATGCAATGGGTTTTAATGCATGCATTAGCTTAGTGAAAGACAAAATTGACCTTCAAAATTTTTGCTTGATTAAAATATGCTAGTTAGTATATTAATGCAAGTTCAAAATAATTCAAATAGTGAGATATAAAATTATATCCCTAGTAAATAAATAAATACTTAATATTTTTTTTTATAAATAAATATCTAATTTTATTTTACAATATAGGTAGACAAATAAAATAATTTTTTAAAATTTTTTTCATATAAAAATATTTCTCAACATATGTTTCTTTTATAAAGTTAGAGTGTGGACTAGTTTTGAGGGCATTTTCATAAACAAACAATTCTTTTAGAAATTGTGCAATACTTTAATACATCAAACCAAACAATGAATAAGAAATATGTTAGCATAACTAATACCAGCATTACTAATACACCATATTCAGCATTATTCTTATGCACCCTACCAAACGACCCCTTAGTGTTAGGGGTGTCTCGAACCGGAAAACCACATCAATCGAAAAATCAAATCAAATCCATCCGACTAGATTTGGTATTGAATAAAAAATTAGAACCAAACCGACATATAAATATTTAATTTTATATAGATTTTTAAGACTTTAGATTGAATTTTCTTTTAAAAAAAATATAGAAATATTTGGGATCCTACCATATGTTGAAAGCGTACAAACAAAAAATTATTGTTAGACGACTAGGAAGATAACTATCATGTGTTACTAAAAGAATTCTCCCATTAGAATATTTTAATAGATCATATGTTGGTCAATTTTTTCAATACTTACTAAACATATATTCACATATCAAAATCATATCTATATCTTTAACAAAGTAAGATTGGAATAATATTTATTAATAATAAAAAAAACTCGAAAACCCGAAAAACCCAACAAAATCGAACCAATCCAAACCGATATAGTTGGTTTGGTTTGGTTTTGATAAAAATCGAATCAACTCGGTCCATATACCCCTGATTAGTATATGTGATTTGAATCAATTACACACGTACTTGTTAACGACATAATATTAATTAGATTCATAAAGATAGAATCTTGAGCACCTAATTAAATGATACTAATAGTACTTCCACATAAAAGAGCACAAATATGGGACATCAGACATGTAATTGACACAAATTAAGTCACAAAAAGTAGAAAGCCAACTATATATAAATGATAGAAAGGGAATGGCGTAGCCCGATTAGTATTAGTTAGTAATACCAATTTTAGTAATTAATCATGAGAGAAACAAAGATATAATTATACCAAGTTGATATAGAAAAATCCTAGCAATAATGCCACTAATGCGGGATATTTTGTGCACTGAATTGTTTTAATTATAGATCAAGAAATGAAAGCAGTCATTAATGCTTATACTAGGATTGACTGTCTACATCATACTCCTTGGAATGCGGCTCTTCTTTGAACCTGTGTGAACGAAAAATATTTTATGCACTGAATTTTTTATTTTTTTACATCGAAGAATAAGAGCGAGAACTTTTAGTACCGATTCGATCTCTCATTGAAAATTCTCATTGCCTTCATGTGCAATTGGAGGAGTAAAACGGTTAAAACCCAACTCGAGACAAAGCGATGTATCACAAGATTCTTGATATATATCCCATCGGTTGTAATTTAGGAATTTTTACCTTCCTATAATACATATAAAATTTTTTAATGGATGTCAATGATGTAGAATCAAACACCTTCATAATTTATTGGTTGATAATTTCAATTCGAACACCGATTGTGTAACATAAAATGAAATGGCTCAGTTAAAACTTTATATTAAAACAATTGAAATTCATTTATAAAAAAAAGGATAAAAAGCATAAAAAATGAAGACAAAAAAATTGGGGGGGGAGGGGGAGGGGGGGTGGAGAGCAGGGATGGAACTGATTTCATATTCAATTCCCAATATAAAAAGGATACTTATGCATACTAATTTGTACACAATTGATAAATTGTATATGCCTATATAATTAAGTTAAAACTTGATTAAGGAGAGAGAAAATAGGAAAAAGATGTAACTAAATTCCTTAATTTAAGGCATTAATAATAGATTGTATATATTTTGTAAGTAATCCTTGTTTAGAGCAGATAATATACAAAATTAGAATAATTTTAATAAATAAGTTTTAAATATTGTATATGAAAAAAAAAATCCCTTTAATTTATCTATCTTACTCTTATTTTGTTTCATTATGAATGCCGCTTTTTATATTTAGTATATTTTTTTCAATATTCTCAATTTACACTTAACAACACTCCCTTATAAACAAGAAAAATATCATGTCTTTTTTAGTTGAAAAATAGCTGTGAGCCATTATTCTATTGGAAATTGTCATTGTCTCTCCAGAAGAATTGTTTATAAATATTGAATGGTGAAAATAGATGTTTTTGTACATATGGCTAAGTGAACTTTCTTCTTCCTTTCTTATATAATCTTTCTTTTTAGTCTCTTTCTCCTTAATGTAGACCAGTTAACCTGTTGTTGATGCTATTTGTTTTATTTACTTTTTAACAAAACCAACTATATATTCGAGATGGACCACCATATATATACAAATTAAATAAAGCTGGAAAATATAAGAAGCGACAAAAAAACACCATTGACATACATGCACCATTTTTGGGCATTATAGGAAAAAAAAAATCAAATAAAAAACCAATCTAACCTATATCGATTCGGTCGAAAAAATTTATCTGTTTATTCCAAACTACTGTAGTTTACTATGGTTAAGTGAAAATTGATGTTAATAACAACTATGTTAAAAAAACAAATCGTGAAAAATGATGTTAATAATAATTATATATGTAAAAAAAAAATGAATATATACACACATGTTGCATATCCATTAGATTTGATGTAAACATTGGGCATGAACAAAAAAATTTCATTTTTAACCAACTTTTGGTTGCGTATTTTTTGTAATACCTATCTATAAAAACTATATAGGGACATCATGAACACCAAATTCTACATTACTTTACATTTCGCCATTTAGCATGAAATTAATTTTTTTTTTTTAAATTAATCCATCGGCCCGGGGTTTCACCTCCCGCGGTGATGGGGTTTGACATTGACCCCTAAACCAGGAAATTATTAGTTATAATTAAAAATGGCAGAATACATGATTGGACCCTTAAACTTGATTTTTTTTGTCACTTAGACATTTAAACATAGAGTTGTTCCTATTAGGCCCTTCAACTAAGCCACATCTGTGCCAATTAGACACTTTGTAGTGACATAATTGAGTGTGTGGCGTGAAAATGAGAAAAAGGTTATGGATTATTATTATTATTATTATTATTATTATTATTATTATTATTATTATTATTATTATTATTATTATTATTATTATATGACATTCTAATATATTATTCCAATTAAAGCCAATTTTTACCTTACATTCTATTTCTCTTCTTCTTCTCGTGAACTCATCATTTATCCTCTTAATTTTTTTTTAAAAGAAAGTATAGTGTATATGGATTTGACTATTCTCATTTTGCATGCTTGTTCTCTTTGCACGGCACTTGTAAGCTATTGGAATAAAACTTTACAAACTAGAACGCACAAGTGATTGATAGAGGTTGCATTTTGACATTAACAACTTTTAACAAAAATAATACTTCAGCAAAAGAGCAAAGCTGTGAAATACACAAATGTAGCTATTTCATAAGCAAAGAAGAAAGCCTTAAAAGCTATCAAATACACAAGTGCAGCTAATTACATATCCAATAATTTTTATAAAAGTTTTTCTCAGAAGGTCTACAAAGTGTTTAATTGACACATATGTGGTTTAGTTGAAGGACCTGATAGGAACAACTCTATGTTTAAGTGTCCAAGTGACAAAAAAAGCCAAGTTTAAGGGTCCAATTATGTATTTGGCCATTAAAAATTCATCATTAATACTTCACTTTCAGTGACAAAAATTATATTTCGTATTTAAATGCATGAGTCATTCACTTTCAATGATAAAAATTACATTTCGTATTTTAATGCAGGAGTCACATATTTGTAGACTGTAGTGATAAAACACAAATTTCGTAGCAAAATTTGCCCCCTAAGGTCTGCCACCAATTTTTTTTTTAACAAAAAAACAGCGTCAATTATTGAGTAATGTTAACCATGAAATTAAAGTTATTGGCGACATATTAGTGTAGCACATTATATTACAAATTCAATTGAATCATTACTTTTAATACGGAATATAAATATATATGTAAAGAAATCACTAAAAATTTAAAAAAAATATCAAATTTTGTATCCCAAAGTTCAAAAGCATGATCGATTAATAATCGCTAATTTTTTTAGCTAATTGGATTTTTCGATTCATTATTAATGCATCATCAAACTGATTTAGTGACAAAAATATATTATTTAGCTATAGAATCCGTCCGACGTTAATTCCTATTTTTTTTAAGCATCAACAACAAGCTCAAAGAACGATTGATCAATTTTTGACATTTTTTTTTGTCCTTGTTGTTTTCCTCCCCAAGAATTGATGAGCCAAGCAATTTAGGTAGCAGACAATTGGACAACTCTAATTGGAATTAAGAATAATATTTCTTGTTGCTAAAAAACCCTACTTTTACCAAACTGAATGACTCTGAAATGCAATTGCACGTATGTTTCCCAACTTTGCACTAATTTATCTACAGTGAATTTTAGGTGTCATGTTTGAATCTTCTTACGTATAAATAGTTATTATATACGTAAATTACCTATTCAAAAGAAGTTAGCTTTCAATTTTCTCTTTAAAGAAACAGACACATGGCTTGTGAAATGCACCATGTCTCCAACTAGTATTTCCTTTTTCTTTTTTTTTTAGATTTTTTTTTAATGAAATATTACGTCTTTGGTCCCTCGCTTTATTGGGCTAAGTTTTTAGTCCCCGAGTTGTTGATAAATTATAATTTGCTCCCCATGATAGCTCAAGAGATACATTTAAGTATTTAGAGTTAAATAGAGTATTCACTTTGATCTATTATTTGTGACGGTTGCCGGTGGCAAAGCCACATATTGATAAGGGTGGTCCCTTCATCGAAAAATTATACTATTTACATAGATAAAATATTATGTTTTAGAAGTATATAACATATATTGAACACTATTTGTCTAGTTTTTTCCCACTTCTTTTAAATTCGAACACCCTTGAAGAAATTCTAGCTTTGCCACTGACGGTCGCAGGGGTACCATAATATTCAATATAAATCTATCATTGCTCATAAAGATTGATACGGAAGCCTATGCTAATATCTAACTATTCTTTGAAAATATTTATATGTATATATAGTGTTCTTGGTGAATCTTTCGAGTGGCGGTGAACCCTCTCTCCATTTTTGTGTATATATGTCTCTTCCATCTTTACTTTATGTACCTTTCCACATATGGAAAGGGATAGCTGGAACAAGCTTTCCAAGACAAATCTCAGTTGGTACTCGTACTTATTTAGCCAATTCAGGAAATTTTAATGTTTTTAATAGCACTAGCTTTGTTTGTAGTGACTCTTCTAGTTAATATTATATTGTCATCTCTTTCGACCCAAAAAAAAAAATTGAAGTATAGTATTCCCTATTTTGGATTTGAATATGTCTGAAAAATGGTGAGGGCCGGATGGATGAAATGGAGACACATTTCCGGTGTCTTGTGTGACAAGAAGATGACACTGAAACTTAAGGCAAGTTTTACAGAGTGGTGGTCAGACCAACTATGTTGTATGTGGTTGAGTGTTAGTTAGTCAAGACCGCTCATGTCCAGAAGATGAAGGTAGCAGAGATGAAGATATTGAGATGAATGTGAGGGTACACCAGGTTAGATAGGATTAGGAATGAGGTTATTCGCGATAAGATGGGTGTGACCCCTATTGAGGACAAGATACAGGAAGCGCGGTTTAGGTTGTTTGGTCATGTGAGGAGGAGGAGCACAGACGTCCCGGTGAGGAGGTGTGAGAGGTTGACATTGGAGGACCAACAGAGAGGTACGCCGAAGAAGAAGTGGAGAGGTGATTAGGCAAGACATGGCGCAGCTTCAGCTGACCGAGGACATGACCCTTTGGCAGGAAGGTGTGGAGGTCGAAGATTAAGGTAGTAGGGTAGGTAGTCTAGAGTGTTCATATTAATAGTATTGGTACGCAGTCTTGCTTTCTGTTGGTAGTAGGTTTTATGACTAACCGTTATTTTCTTTTATTGTTGATCACCTTACTATGTTGTTATTTATTATGCTTTTACATGACTTTTTAGTGTTGTCCCTTCTTTTCTATATTTCATTTATGTGGTCTATTGGAAACAATCTCTCTATCCTCACAAGGTAGGGGTAAGGTCCGCTTATATACTACCCTTCCCAGACCCCACGGTGTGAGATAATACTAGGTATGTTGTTGTTGTTGTAGTAAACTCTTTAACTTTTGAGACTTCTTTAAAATAGTATAGGGACCAAATGTTCATATTTTTTTGGTAACTAAAATTTTATATACCAGGGAAAAACAAAATTAAAATATTTAAATTAAATGAGATTTAACTATGCTTAGTCCTATATTTTTTTTAATTCCTGTCCAGGAAACCCTAAACCCGCAACCAAAGATTAAAGGTGAATGATGTTTACTATTTGAACAACCCTCACTTGTCGTATAGTTGTATATGGATCAAGCTGGGAACAACCAACATAATGAAATACTAATAATAATATTGATAAATAGAGGATGGAGTAGATAAGGTGCACTAAACTAGGACCATGCTCTCCCATAAAAAAGAAAAAAATTGCACGATTACCTACTAATATTTTATACCCTAATCCTTAAAACCCTAAACCTGCAATTTCAAGAATGAAGGTAAAGGATATTTACCAAGCAATCCTTACTTGTCGTAGTCGTATATATCAAGGATCAAATTGGGAACAATCAACATAATGGACTACCAAAGCGCAATTATTCTTTTCCAAGACAATAAATAAATTCGATTTAGTGAAAGAGAACATTTATAAATAGAATGTTTGGATTCACCAGTCAGATTCCACTAAGTTTGCATTAAACATCAGCATCAGTTTGTTGCATTCAAAAGAATATTCACATAATTAAGATGAACTAACTTGATAACGTCATTTAATTAAGGCAGACAGTGACTCCTTCTAATCCATATATTTTAGCACTTATTAGCAGATTCATTGGTTGCTTCTTCATTGTGCAACATTGTTTCTAGAAAATAGACAATTATAGTTTCTTTGGGTTAAATCAGTCCAAAAATACTTCTAATATAGTATAATATTATTCATTTTCGATTAAGCTTGTACAATTTTTATTAAAAAGCCTGGCATCATTAAGAATATCCAGCGCTTTATAACTATATTATTTTCTGTTCACTTTCCATATCGGACTTTGTCGCCACAATTAATAATTTTTGGCCCTTCTACTTCTTGGAAAAGTTGTGTTTCCTAAGGATGCTGGCCAAGTGTCTAGAGACTAAAAAGGTGTTTTTTACTTTAAAATTAAATTACTTGTAAGATTTGGAGAGGTAATTAAGGTGTTTTGGCCAAGTGTTTGGGGAAAAAATAGTGATTTCGAGTAGTAATAGAAGTTGCTTTTCTACTACTAAGGGATGCGTAATTGCGACTAATGTATAAGATTTTTCATCCTTAATCAGATATCTTTGGTCGATCCATGAGAATGGAAACTTGGTACAAAACACTTCTCCCTTGAATGAGCCATACATGTTGTCACGATCGAATTTTTTACCCTCGGGAGTCGTGATGACGCCTACTCGTGGAAGCTAGGCAAGCCGACACATTCACATATTATTATATTTTTACATTATCCATAAGCAGTTACGAGTTAACAAATAAATGACAGCGGAATAATAATAATAAAAGCAATGCGGAAGACGAAATCTGATAATTTAATGTTGCGGCCAAACGCACACGTAAGTATACGCGGTCGTCAAGTAATAAAATGACTAAAAGTCGGATGTCGAACCCACGAGAATTTGTGATTAACTATTAACTAAATTAGACTATCCTAATTATCTAAACAAGAATTAAACCTAGAAGTATTTGGTTCTAAACTAATTAAATAAAGAATATAAATAATGAACTTTTAATAGAGAGAAAGAGCAGATATTTATGATATCAATGTAATGAAAACGATCCAGGGTTATGGGCTATCTAACATTCCTATTGTATTCTTCAATTGAGTTGACTAACTAATTTATCTAGTTTATTAGTTGACAGGGTTAATATTGCTCATAAGAATCTGTCGAGTTCTTACTCGCCTCTTCAAGCTAACCTAACTCCTATATGTCTATGGAATTAGAATCAACAAGAACGCATTTATAATTCCTGTAAATCAACCAAGCAAGACAATTAGGAATATGTCTATCCTAATCGCGAATCCTTCCCCGATGCCCAGGTTCAAGAACTTGCTATACTCAATCCTATATGCAATCTAGAATTCCCACTATCGAGTTCAACTCTAGATTCGTAGATAGTATTCAATTAGTGATCAACCAATCAAATAATTAAGTGCAGGATTAAATAAATAAAGCAATATAATAAACTAAGAAATCAAAATCAATATCCGAATAACAATAGTCATAAAAGAACCGCAACCCTAGAATGTAAAGTTTAGTTCCACATAGAAATGGTAGCAAAACAACAAATCATATAAAGAAACATAAAAAGACTAAGTTGGTGGAAGAAAAGATGAAACTCGGCCTCCACGACGGCTCTGTGCTTGTGTTTTCCTCTCAAAATACCATTGTTCATATATATATATACCAAGTAGGGTTGGGCCCAAACAATTATACCTTCTCCAATGTGAAAAAGGACACTTTTCTCGGGTTTGACTAGCACGATCGCGCTAGTGGCCCAGTGTTCTGCTTGACGAGCGCGACTTGAGCGCGATCGCGCTATTGACGCGCATTTTTCACCCTGTTCCGTTTCGAATTTGGAAACACGTAAAACATGAAAGTTGTAGCCCTTTGAGTTATATTTCCAACCATATATTGTGGAGCCAAAATGGAGTTATGAGAAAAATGTTATATCTATTTTACTAGACAGTGCGCAATATGCCTATTGGAGTCTTCATTTGGTCTAACTATCATCCATTGACCCCCAAACACGATCTCGGCTTAATTCCTTGAACTTTTACTCAAACTTTAAAGCTGAAAATTACTTGAATTCATTTCATAACATCCGCATAGCTCAAAATCACTCCTACAAGGCATAAAATACACCATTAGTGCAAAACACTGGCGATTAAAGCTCAAACTCAATTAAAGTGCAGTAAATTAGAGTGTAATAAGCGATTAAAATACGTAATTATAGCCTATTATCATTTAAATTAATACAAATTGCTGAAGTCTAAATACAGCTCTACCCAGAATTTGGTGTCATAATGTCACGGACCATCTACGATTACTACAAATAAGGTCTGAATAGAAATACACGAGTCTATCTCTAGATAAGTAAAAACAGAAAGGAAATGATATAAGGGGACGCCAAGGCCTGCGGACTACATTGGATCTCCGATGGATTGAAGGCAGCAACCCCAAGCTAAGGTCTGTATGCTCCAGTCCCGGGATTTGCACAAAAGAGTGCAGAGTGTAGTATCAGCACAACCGACCCCATGTGTTGGTAAGTGTCGATCCTAACCTCGATGAAGTAGTGACGAGGCTAGGGCAAGACTACCAAATAAACATGTGCAGTTATATCGTATACAACAAGTAATAACAACAGTACTAACAGTTAAAGTTGGGAAGGGGAACATGATGCGAGGGAATAACAAGTACAAACAGAATTTCAGTAAAGAAGCATAAAGAACACCAAAAATTCAACTATAAGCAAGAATAAGGAGAACAATACAAGTGCACGACATCACCCTTCGTGCTTTTACTCTCGTTCTCACCATAAGAATCAATATAATCGGCACGACATCACCCTTTGTACTTTTACCTCACATAATCATGGCACGGAATTATCCTTCGTGCATTATCACTTATATCAAGGCACGTCATTGTACATCGTGCGGCACGACATCACCCTTCGTGCTTTAGTAATCACAATATCGGTATGGCATCACCCCTCGTGCATTAACACTCACTCAGAATGTCATGCACAGCATCACCCTTCGTGCTTATACACTCATCCTTACCCAAGCAACAATCACAATGCAATTCGGACAAGGGAATCAATACAATCACAATAGAATCCCGGCAAGGGAGCAATAATATATCAATAATATCTCGGTAAGGGAAACAATATCATGAGCAATGACATCCCGAAAAGCGAAACAATATCAAAAGCAATAACATCCCGGCAAGGGAAACAATATCAAAAGCAATAACATCCCAGCAAGGGAGACAATATCATAAACCTCTTCTCTTTTCCACAATTATTTCACAACTCAATTCTCAACTTGAGCCAATGCTCTACAATGTTCAGTTACCAAGAGTACTTCCACAAGCCTTGTTCAACATTAGAAATCATCATATTAAGCATGAATAATATGGGATTATACTGGGTCGTCGTCGTCGTTGTTGTTGTTATTGTTGTAAGCATGAATAATACATAACGGAGTCACAACAATCATAGTATAAGACTCACGGGCATGCTTGATACCAACGTATAGGTATTCGTCACCATACCTATAAGACACATAGCAAATAAGATCACGACTCATATTCCCTCAAGATAAGGTTAGACGAATCACTTACCTCAATGCCACGAACATAATTCAAGCCTCAACTACCGCTTTACCCCCCATTTTCACTTCCAATTTGCTTGTATATAGACATAATTTACTTAACAGTATCAATAAATGCTAAATAAATTAATTCTAATGCATGAAAATAGGTTTTCTAATGATTTTCCCAAAATGTCAAAAATCGACCCCAGGACCACATGGTCAAAACCCGAGGTTCGAACCAAAATCCGATCACCCATTTCTCCACAAACTCAAATATATAATTTGTTTTGAAATCGGACCTCAAATCGAGGTCCAAATCCCCAAAATTTGAAAATCCTAAGTTCTACCCAAAAACACCCAATTTTCCCATAAAAAACCTTGATTTTGAATTGAAATCAGGTGAAAAGATGTTATAGATTGAGGAAAATGAGTTAGAAATGACTTACAATTGATTTGGAGAAGAACGTTTCTTTGAGAAATTGTCCAAGAAAGCTTCGGGTTTGAGAGAGTTTGAAAAATGAAGAAATTTCGTCTAAGTTATAATTTGCACAGGTGCAGATATTGCATTTGCGATGCCAGGTTTGCAAATGCGAACTCGCAAATGCAGCCAGGCTTCGCAAATGCAAAGGTAGGCCAGTCCTGATTTCATCACAAATGCGAACAAGTGTTCGCAATTGCGATGCCTGCTATGGTCGCATTTGCGACATTGAGCTTCGCAAATGCGAAGGTCTCCCTGCCTAGACTTCTTCACAATTGCTATGTTTCTTCGTAAATGCGAGCTCACATTTGCAAGCCAGGCTTCGTAATTGCGAAGCCTGCAGACCTGTAATACACCAATTATAAGACCTGCAAAACTCTTATAATTTCAGTTAAATAATTTCTTTCAAAAATTCATATCTCGGGCTTGGGACCTCAGAATTCGATTTTGGGAATACGCCCAAATTCCATATTTTACTACGGACCTTACGAGACCGTCGGATCACGGGTTTGGGTCCGTTTACCAATAATGTTGACCAAAGTCAACTTTAATCAAATTTTAAAAGCCAGTTTCCTTATTTTTTTTGGTTTTCACTAAAAGCTTTTTGAAAACGTGCCCGGACTGCACACACATATCAAGGTGAAACAAAAAAAGGTTTTTAAGGCCTCGAAACTCAGAATTTACTTTCACAATGAGTGATACATTCTCCAACTCTAAAACAATCGTTCCTCCTCAAACGAACATAAGAAAAGTAACTAAGTCAGAGAAAAGATGGGATATCGGTTCCGCATATTGAACTCGAACTTCCAGGTCGTTGCCTCAACAGGCTGACCTCTCCACTGGACACGAACAGAAGGAAAACTCTTCGATCTCAACTAATGAACCTGCCGGTATAGAATAGCTATCAGCTCCTTCTCATAGGATAAGTCCTTGTCCAACTGGAAAGTGCTGAAGTCTAACACGTGGGATGGATCGCTGTGATACTTCCGAAGCATGGATACATGAAACACTAGATGCACGACTGATAAACTTGGCGGCAACGCAAGTCTGTAATCCACCTCTCCTACTCGATCAAGAATCTTAAACGGGTCAATGAACCTAGGGCTTATCTTGCCCTTCTTTCCAAATCTCATTACGCCCTTCATAGGCGACAACCGAAGCAACACCCATTTGCCGACCATGAATGCCATATCACGAACCTTACGGTCGGCATAACTCTTTTGCCTGAATTGAGCTGTACGAAGCCTATCCTGAATGTTCTTAACCTTGTCCAAGGCATCCTGCACTAGATCCGTACCCAACAACCAAGCCTCTCCCGGCTTAGACCACCCAACCGGAGACCGATATCGCCTACCATATAAAGGCTCATAAGGAGCCATCTGGATGCTCGACGGGTAGCTGTTGTTGTAGGAAAACTCCGCTAAAGTCAAGAACTGGTCCCATGAGTCTCCAAAGTCAATAACACAAGCTCGGAGCATATCCTCCAAAATCTGAATAGTACGCTCGAACTACCCGTCCATCTAAGGATGAAATGTCATACTTAACTTGACCCGTGTGCCCAACTCACGCTGAACTGCCCTCCAGAAATGTGAGGTAAACTGCGTACCTCGGTCATAAATGATAGACACGTGCACACCATGAAGACGAACAATCTCCCAAATATAGATATCTGCCAACCGCTCAGAAGAATAGGAAACCGCCACAGGAATGAAATGTGCCGACTTGGTCAGCCTATCAATAATAACCGACACTGCATCAAACTTTCTCTGAGTCTGTGGGAGTCCAACAATGAAGTCCATAGTAATACACTCCCACTTCTACTTAGGAATCTCAATCTTCTGAAACGAACCACCTATCACACCTCCTTTTTCACCCACACCCCCGGAAGGGCATAATAAAATGGAGTTTTTTCAATTAAAGGACAATCGAAACGGGATTTATTTATTAAAGATTCAGAGTCGCCACTTGGGATAATTTTATGGTATCCCAACTCACCGGTTCAAATTTCGAATCGAGGAAAAGATTGACTATGTATTACAGTCCTCGAGCACAGAAATCTGGGTAAGGAATTTTGTTAACCCGGGAGAAGGTGTTAGGCATTCCCGAGTTCTGTGATTCTAGCACGGTCGCTCAACTGTTATAATTGGCCTATTATCTGATTTTTTGTACATTTGAACCTATGTGCAATTTTAACTTTTGACCACTTTTATCTAATTATTTTTTAAGAAAGATTGTAACGCCATTTAAAATATGTTTCAAGCCACATCACATAAATGCACCCGTAGACCATAACACATTTTATCTAATGTTGAGATTTGGATTTGGGTCACATAAATGTGCACCCGAGTTTAGAAAAGTATTATTAAACTAACGCGCCTAAAGCAACTACGCGTTTTTAACTTTGCGAGGGCCATGAAAATTTGATAAATGGCACACCTCGAATTCTAATGATTAAATCAAATGAGGGCCATGCATTTTGAGATTTTATTTGGCACGGCGACCTCAATTTATTTTAAAAGGGTAGTTCAAACTAGATTTAAGCCCGTACTCATATTATAATTCCATGGTTCAGTAAAGAAGAATATATGATTCATTATTTATTCAAAAGAAGCTTGGGCCTAACAACAGGCCCAACAATCTACCAAAATATCTACCTTGAGGCAGAGAACCAAGGGGCTGCCCAGGGCAGTGAATTATCCTGCATTTCACCGTGAATTCGATATTCAGGCCCAAACGAGGCCCAAATTTTACCAGATACAACCTGGAGGTAAAACAAATTACAGAATTGAGCCTAAGTGGAAACAAGCTGATATACATACTAAAAGAACATGCCAAACAAGCTGCTCCCTAACACTGACAGTCCTTAAACCTGTAAACTAATCTCCAGTTTTACCTGAACCTCCAGAAATCATACTAAAACCTTCAACATGATTCTTGGACATTTTATATTCATTCAAGAGCATATGTTAAATACAGAATATACTTGCTAGCTATAGTTAGCTTCATTTGTCATAAAAAAACATCTACAAAACCTGCTCATATAACTTCTAAACATGTTATCTAATTAGCTTATATTACAAACACCAGCCCAGCTTTGTAATATGCAAGTAACAACTCACCTATCATTACAAGTTCTACTACATGATATGGAACATTAAGAAAAACAGAGATTCAAGTTTCTAAGTCAACAGAACTTGTATTCCATTATATTTCCTCTTGAATTACATAATCAGCATTCAGTTAGTGTTCATGGACTAGAGAGATTCCTGGAAATGAAGGTAAAAGAGGGTAAGATTCAGCAGTAGCAACAACAAGATCCAGCAGGCAACATTAAATCACAGAACCAGATTTTTAACCAAATACTGATATGCAACAGTCAAAATTCATAACCAAACTTCAAACTAAAACTTTTAAACCATCCAAACTCAAACTATTTCTGCTTCAGTCAGATCGATTACCATTTAAGAGATTGAAAACTTAAGAAATCACCAAAATAGTTTAATGAAACAATATTCGTTTGTATTTTTCTTTCCAAATTATCTCTTAAGCTCTCTGTTTCTTTTTCTTTTTGTTTCTCTATTCTCCCTATTTTCAGTGTTTTTCCTCTCTATCTCTCTTAGTCTTTCTGTCTGTGTTTTTCTTCTCTTCCAAAGTCTCCCCTCTCTGTATTCAATTGCTATCTCAATATGTTTCAGCCCTCAAATCTATCAGTCCTCCCAATGTGTGTTTTTGTCCCTCTATTTATTAAGAACTCAGGCTAATCCCTTCAACATTATTAATTGGTTTCTTTTTTATTCTTAATTCATCACTAGCTAAATTAGTGTGACACTAACCTAGTGTTGTTATTAAACATTAGTTAGTACACTATTATTAACTAACAACCCTTATTATCAGTATTAGTGCAGTTTTCACCTAGTTTATTAGCAGCCTTTAAATTAATCAGCAGCCACTTATGCCCAAACTACCCCCTGAATTACCCCTAAAATCCCCCGAAACCTCTGTGAATTACTCTTAAAACCTACCTGTTATTTACATCTTTTAAGTCCTAATTTCTTACAAACAACAAACAATGACTGACACCTTCAGCTGATTTGAAAAACTAGAAATGAGAACTGATTTGTTGTACAGACCTACCCTGGAATTTTATAAATAATAGAAAGCTGATTTTCAACCAATCCACATACACATTCAAACTCAAATTCTGACCCAATCCATACCAGAAACCCAAGGCAATGTAGTAATCCCCAACCCAATATATCTAAATTAGAAACTGAAATCATAATGACATAATGGCAATTCCTAACATTTAACGATTAAATATAGGAGCTAATTAACCTATTCTAAATAGAATGGACAAAAAAAAAACATGTAGAAGAAAAGAAGAAGGGGCAGAAGTGAATCAAGTAAAAATGCGAAGAAAAATGGCACAGGGGAATCACCGTTTAAATTCCGAGAACATCATTGGATATCAGTTTTGTGATGAATCAATCTTCGACTCATGGAAGACTGAAGGTCTAGACCGATACGGTCAACTGGGTTCATCAAATATCGATTTTGAACTTTTAGGGCTCGACCTTAGATTTAAAATTCGACGTGTTCTGGCAAGATTCGAGGGACACGGGTTGTGGATTAGTGAAGAGGGGGTGAGGTGACTTCAGAGTGTTAATTTGGGGTTGTTTGGAGGCGGCGGCGCCACCGGAGAAACTGTGGCGGTGCTAGGGTTCATCGTTTCGATTCAATATTCGACAAGTTCTACGATGATTCGAAAGATATGGAGTGAGGATTCAGAAAGAGGAGGGCGAGGGGAGTTTGGAGTGTATTTTTGGTGGCGTTTGGCCACCGTCTGCCGCCGTGGGCGATTTTCGGCGGGTGGAAGACGGTATCGTTACAGGGATGGGTCTCTGGAGAGGGGAAAGGAAATGGGGGGTCTAGTTTGGGTAGGGTAAAGGTATATTGAAGTTGATCC
>MU789209.1:40452-90316 GCA_026770625.1 Nicotiana glauca
CAAATAGCACTGAAGCATCCCTACTATAAACCAGAACAATACATGTGATAACTACATTGGAGGCCTTAGCCTCAAGCCTGGCTGGAAGAGCATAACATTGGGTTTGGGCCCAACCATTCTGAACTACGTCTTTGGGACTGCCTTCTGTTGGCTGAACTCCACTTCTAGCGTCCTGAGCTCCACCTCTAATACCTCTGCCTCCACCTCTAGCACCTCTACCCCCACTTCTAGCTGGCTAAGCGGGCAGTGGAAAACTCGGTGCCTGAACCATGGCATGGGAACCTGGTGTTGAGAACTGCTTGGTGCTCGAGGGCAAATCTAGCAATATGCCTCGTATCACCACAAGTATAACAAGTCCTCGGCTGCTGAGACTGCTAACCCTGACGGCCTGAATAACCCCCTAAAAACTCTGGAGCGGTGGTGCACTGATTGGAGTTGGTAGTGCACCGTAGGGCAACTGATCAGAATACTGCATATGAGAACCACGGCCACCTGGCGCACCCTGAGAAGCCTGAAGTGCTGAATGAAATAACCTGGAAGGATGGCCCCTACCAAAAGAATCTCTACCTCCTGTGAGCACATGATTTTTGCCTCACATGAATTACTCCCACAAAATTCTTTCAAAAATTGATTGTCTTATTGTGTGCAATTTTATGAATTTTCATGGTATTTTCTGTCATTATTTGCATTTTTGTTCGTGCATGTTTATTTATTTAAATAAATAAAAAATAAAAAACAATAGGTTGCATTTGCATTTGCATTTAGGATTTAATTTTACAATTCTTGAATTAAGTAGTAAATTATTTATTTTACAAAAAATGAAAAAATCAAAAAATGATGTAATTTTTGCATTTTTAGTCGAATTTTGTATTTTCTGTTAATTTATTATCTTATTGTATGTGATAATTATTAGTAAGCATTGCTTAGTATTTTTGAGTTAATTTGGGATTACAATTTAGTTTTGGATTATTAGTATTAATTTTAGAAAATAATTTAACAAATAGGGAGGGGAAATAATTAAGAGGAAATGGGATTGGGCCAAAAACAAATTAGATTTAAAAGGCCCAATTCCACGCCCAAACCCAGTCCACCCTTACCAGGAGCCAAAACGATGCCGTTTGAAGGTCCTTTGAATCTGAACCATTGAATTGATTTGATCGAACGGTCTCAAACCCATCGCCCATGACCCGATCATGACCTGTTTCATCCAGGACCGACCCAGTCTCCCACTTGAAGAAACGATGTCGTTTCTATTAAGTACTTGATCCAGGCCGTTGATCTTAATTGATCTAACGGTCTGGATTGAATCCCTCATCCCATATATAAGTTTCCAAAATGCACCCCACCCCCATCAGAACCCCCCTTCACCGTCTCTCCCATCCCTTAGAGATCGTAGGTAACGCCACCGTTTTCCGCCATAAACCGCCGGCCAGAAATTGCCTCCGCCGACGGCCGGCATCCAATCACCTCCATTTTTACACCCTAGGTTCGCCTTAACCTCCCCATCTCTGATCCACCATCACTTTCACTCGAATCCCTGCCTAGCTTCTCGAATATTCAAAAACCAAACAGTCCCTCCCATATGTCCGGCGGCAAGTCTCTGATGACCACCAAATTTACACCATAGATTCCCCTCCACAACCCTATTCTGAAACCCCAAACCACTACCTTCGAATCCAAGCCAAACACGTCAAATATCGATTTGAATCAATGAACCCTAGCGCCACCACAGTTTCTCCGCTGGCATCGCCGCCCCCAAACTATCCCAAATAAACACCCCATGACCACTAGACTCCCCTTTTCCCAAATCTACAACCTTTCACCCTCGAATACCCCTCCAATGCCTCGAATTTTTAATCAAAGGGTCCGAGTCTCAAAAGCCAAAATTTAGATTAGGGTTCCAGTTCATTGAGAGGGACTGATTTTTGTCACCCAATAAGGGCTTTCACTTATTCTTAACAAAGAACAAGTGCTCGACCTTATTGGGTGACTTAAATCGAACAAGTCAGCCGCCAGGTTGATACGAAAAGGTGAGTTCTTCTTTGTCTTTTATTTCTTTTTGTTTATAAGGTTCCTCTTTCCCCAAATTTCTTTTTCCTCTTCACTGGTTGATTTTAGTCGAAATTCAACCAGTTTTCTGTTAAAAATTATCTTTAGTGTCTGTTTGATCTCAAATTGATTGTTGAATTCGTCTAGCTAATTGTGTTATTTTCAACATCTTTCTATTTATTTTATCCAGTCTATTCTTCTCCTGCTCCTTTTCTATAATCGAAAGTTTGAGATGTGAGTTAGGTTTTAATTGAATTGTTAATTGTGTTCGATTTTAGTTCCTATCCTTGTGAATATTGTTAGTCAATCTTAGGAATAGCTTTAAATTTCAAACCCCTAAATGTGGCTTGGTTTATGATTTTGATAGATAATATTAGATTTGAATTAGTTAATGAACTAGTTTGGACTTGAATTAGTCATTGGGACTCTTTTAAGTTGAGTCATTTGGACTCCAGGTTCTGCTTGAACCTTTGAGGTTCAGGAGGGGTCAGTCCAGGGGTGTAAGGGCCCCTATATGATTGTCCATTGGGTCAAACTGACCCATATTTTGGATTGTTCTTAGGATTAGTTTGAGGGAGTAGTTCACCAAGGTGTAAGGGGATTTTAGGGGGTATTTGGGGAATTAGGATACTTGAATAATTGATTAAGGGATGCTGATTACTTAAATGATGTTATTGGACTGATTGGGGATATTTTCTGAGTGGAATTGAAAAGATAATAGACAATTAATAGTGGGAGCTGCACTAAGGTTGATTTTAAGGGCTAAGATAGGATAATTAACTATCCACTAAGGCTTAAAATCAGGAGGAAAAAGAGTTTGAAAGCTTATAAAAAGGGGGGATAGACAATGAAAAGGGGGCTGAATAATCAGCCATAGAGATACTGACACATTGAGAAAACACACATATTGAAAACACACCGAGTTCATAGAAAGGAGAGATAGTCTGAGAAAGAGAGAAGAAAGAGTTTAAGAGATCTTAGGCTTAAATACAGAACATAAGAGAGAAGGAAGAGAATTTGAAGAGTTAGAAATTCAGAAAAAGAGATACAACTGAAAATCTTTGACAAAATATTGTTCCATTGAGATTCAACTTTGGCAATTTGAAATTTTCATTTCCTAAGTCAATGTTCTGATTGTTTAGACTCCAAAATGGTTTGAGGTCGAGTCATTTGAGCTTAATTGATGTGTGGTTGGTGTGTTATTTGCTTGGAACTGATTCTGGATTATCTGATCTTACTTCCTGAGTTGGAAATTTGGTTTAAATTGCTGTTGATTGGTGCTCTATAGCTGCTGATCCCTTACCCCTTTTCTCTATTTCTTCTACATACCAGGTACATGTTTCTTGAAACTCTACATGTTTGATGAAGCTTTGAATTGAAGAATGAACAATGAGCAGGACTTTAAAAGTGTGACTGCAGTTGTTTTTTTTCCTGATTTAATCCTGTTTTATTTTTAAATTTTGTTGTCTGTTAAGTGTGTTACGTTGCCCAACTAACCTCTGTTTTATGTAGCTAAGTTTCTACTCTCTGAATTTGGTTTGGGATTGTATTTTAGACTTGAAACAATCTGTTAAATAGACTGAAGTTCAGGGTGTATATGCATGCTTGGAGATTTTTGATGATTGCAAAAGTTGTTGGGGTTTGGTTGCTGAATAGTAATTTTAATTTGGGTAATATGTTAATCATGTTAAGTTGGTCATAGGTTCACATATCTATTTAATTGAATGTATTTAGTGAGATTCTAGGTATTGTAATTTGATTAAAGGAAAAATGACCCACAGTGTTTTAACAATAGGTTTAATTCATTGTGGTTTGATTATAAGCATATGTAATTGGAATCCGCGGGTTATAATGTTCAGTTAGTGGTCTAAAATTTTGGAAAACCAAGTTCTATTTCATTTTTATGAAGTTTCTGACTAAAATGTAAGTAGAAATGTGGGTTGTAAAATTGAATGCAAAACTGGTCCTTTGTGTTGATGTGGGGGTTCGAATCAGGGACCCCAATCCGTGTTGAAGCCGATCTTGCTTCAATTTGGGTCCTCTCGTGGACCCTAGCTTGGACTATTGGGCATTTGTAATTCAAGAAGGGCATTACAGGCTGTTGGGCCTCACGGTAGGCCCAATTTTTTGACTTCAAGCCATCTAACTCTTTTCCTCAAAAATATATTTTGTTAGCTCGCACCATAGTATAATCTCGGCTCTTTAATGTTTAAGATAATTAAATTTTCTTAATTAATGGGGGTGTGCTAATACTAGATAACATGAATAGTTTTTGGCCCTCCAAATGTAACTCGATTTTATTTTCTGTAGATTAAAATTAAGGTGCGCCTTGCCAAATAAAAATGACAATTGCACGACCCTCATCTTATTTAATTTTGTTTTATCCTTAGAATTCGAGGTGTGTCGTTTAGCCAATCCCATGGCCCTCGCAAAGTGCAAACGTGTAGTTACTTTAGGCGCGTATTTAATAATCTATTTTCTTAAACTCGGGTGTACATTTATGTGACCCATATCCAAATCTCAACGGTGTTAGAATATGTCGAAAACCACGGGTGCATTTATGTGACGTGGTTCGAAACATGTTTTAATAACGTTGCAATTTTCTCTCTAAAAAAATGAATAAAATTAGTAAAAAATTAAAATTTGCACGTAGGTTCATAATTGTTTAAAATCAGATAATTTAAGCCGAATATGATAGTTGAGCGACCGTGCTAGAATCGCGAAACTCGGGAATGCCTAACACCTTTTTCCGGGTTAACAGAGTTCCTTACTTGGATTTCTGGTTCGCGGACTGTTAAACAGAGTCATTCTTTTCCTCGATTCGGGATTTTAAACCGGTGACTTAGGACATCATAAATATCCCAAGTGGCGACTCTGAACCTTTTAATAATAATCCTATTTCGATTGTCACTTCAAGTTGGAAATAACTCTCTTTGTTATATCCCTTCACGGGGGTGTAGTGAAGAAGGAGGTGTGATAGCTCTAGCGACTCCACTGGGGTCCAGAACCCAGAACTTCGGTTCAGGGTTCAGAATTCGAGCTTGGAATAATTGTTGTATTTGGCTCATTTATTATCTGAATTTTTATTTTTTAACTTAAATGTTGCTTTTTACCGCTTTGATAATTTTGAACTGTGTATATAAACTGCCTTCTCACGCACCCCCTCTGAGTCTTCTTGAAATTAAAATTGGGCATTTGCTTGACATAGCCCGCTTTCTTTGAGATAGCCGAGGTGCTTTGAACCCGGTGAAGGATTTTAGTCACACATATTTTAGGCGGGGAGCGCCACCAGTTAAGCCGGAAAGCAATGCTACCGGTACACTGACCCTCCTTGGCTCGAGTTGTCTGCTCGAGTAAGCCAGTCTAGATGCTTTCTCCAATAAGATTTGAACCTAGAAGAACAAACCTCATAACTGGATATCCCTACTAGGAACGTTTTATTTGCATCGCGTGCAGTTGATCTTGGAGATTCAACACAGGGGTTGGATCTGTCTAGGACAGGTGTACCTGAAAAGAAAAAGACCATCCTGATGCATCTTACTTGCTACTTGTGCATTCATTTGCTTCGGGGTTGCATGTTGATCGGTTTTTTTAATAATGAGAGGAGAATTAAAGAAAAAAAATGGAAAAAGAAGAACGTTTTTGGAAAACAAGAGGGAATAATTTTTCTTTTAAGGAAAAATCAGGATTTGAAAATGATTAGCAAAAAATTTGTCTGTTTTCCTTTTTGAAGAAAAAAAATATATAGTTGATCTTATTTCTGCCAAGTCCGGCTGAACTACGTAAGTTTGATTCTCACCGGATGTGGGATACGTAGGCAACCCATATCGGGCTCAACTATTTTGAAAATATTAAAATTAGGGGTAAATCAATGTCATTATTTTGTCATAAGTAAAGGTAATGCCATTCTTGGATAAATTAGCCAAACGCCTACAATATAGTCATTTCTTAAAACTTTTTTCGGTTAGCAAAACACAGCTTTTAAATCTTCTTCAAGTGCTGAAAGGCTGTGTTGACAAAACTGGATTTATAAAATGGCGAGAAACAATGATGATTTTCTCTTTATATAAAAAGAAAAAAAACGGTCATAGTCTGTATATGGTTTAGGAGAGTCTTAACCTTTTTTATTATTTTATCTAGGATCATCATGAGTTCTCCACAAAGAAGTGGCCAGAAAAGGGCAAGGGACGAAATACCTCCTATGTTCATGATCCGAGATAAGACCCCGAGCAGTCTCTGTAATTGGTGGGCTAATTTTACTACCTAGGAATGAAATCAAGTTTTTAAACACCTCAAGTTCCTCACAGACATCATAGGAATTGAGCCTAACAGGGATATGATTGAGGCTTTGGTGGGTTTTTGGGACCCGACAAACAATGTCTTCAGGTTCAAAAATTGTGAAATGACGCCCACATTGGACGAATTAGGTGAGTTCACGGGATTGGGGAGAGACCTTCATAGGAAAAAGCCTGCCGCTCCAAGGAAAGTGGGTGTGAACAACTTTTTGAAGAAATTATGCCTTCGTCAAATCCCAATGGGTTGCTTAAATGAAGGCTGGGTTTCATTAGAATACCTCTATGACAGGTTTGGGGATGAGAAAGGATTTGAGAAATTCTCAACCACAGAATTCGTCAACCAGCTAAGTTACGATGCTTGGAGGGAGTTGAGAATTTTTGCATTCATGATTTCGTTTCTAGGGACCATGGTCTTTCTAGAGCGTGACGGGCGCATCATAATTCGATTATCGACAATAGTCTCGTATTTACAAAGTAGCGAGGAACATACCATTCTTCCTATGATTTTGGGAGACATTTTTCTAGCTTTGACCCAATGCCAAGAAGGTGGAGATTACTTCGAGGGATGCAACATTTTGCTGCAGATGTGGTTCATAGAGCATCTTTATCATCACCCAATAATGATAAATTTCAATGAAAACTAGCTGAATTGCATTCGTTGTCATCCAAGCAGGGCCACAAGTTGTAATCTTCCAAATGGAGTGAGGGCCTGGCTGGAATTACTTGGTTCACTGGACGCGGATAAACTCACTTGGAACTATTATTGGTTCCCTTGTGCTAAGGTCGCACATATCGACATATCACCCATTCTACATACTTATGGGTTTTAGAGGTTTCCAACCATACGCACCCTTACGCGTCATGCATCAGCTAGGAAGAGAACAAAAGAGGCCCCTGACCGAGGACATACGTCCGTTCGTATGGGAATTCACAGGAGAGGAACCCCCAAAGGAATCTTATGCACAAAAGGTTTGGTTTAATGGTCGATTTTCTAATATAGATGAAATGGTAGCAGACCGCGAACGAGGGGAAGTAAGCCTTGCATACCTTGAGTGGTTTCACAACCTGGCTATACCCGAGCAAAAACCCGAAAGGTCCGTAAGGTATGCAGTTGATTGGGAAAAGGAGATAGAGTTTAGAGTTAGAAATGCTAAAAGGGAAGTGGCACGAGAATTCCAATCTTGTATTGACACTTTACAGGAAGATAAAGGAATACTGGAAGCGGCCATGGACATACAATAGGCTGATTTTGAGCAGGAAAGGGTTAATTGGGTACAAGAGAAGCAAGCACTCCAAGCCCAGATTCAAAAGATGAAGACAACTGCAAAAAAGTCAAAAAGGAGCCAGGCTGATGAAAAACTCATAAACAGTCTGGAAAAGAAAGCCCTCAAATGTCAAGAGGACTTAGAAAAATCGGAAGCTACTCTAACAAGGATCTGGGCCAGATGGACAAGAGGGGCAGAGAAGCGGGGCACTTCATATGTAGCAGATAAACAGAGGTTACGAGGGGAACATCACCATCTTGAGAGAAACAATACTCACTCTCGAAAATAAGGTAGTCAGGCAAGCTAGAGATTTCAGAGCAGATCGGAAACACTGCTATGACCTGATGGCGTGAATGGAGGAACAAATGCATAAGTTCCAAGATCAACTCTTTCACAACTCTCGAGTGCTGGAAATGCGAGATCAACAAATAGGACGGTTGCTGCAGGAAAAGAACAGGATTATAGAAGGGATCAGAAATCACACATTACATTACGGCAAAATGCCGAGTGTGCGAAAACATGACCCGTACAACCTTTTTTGCGGTAGTAATGACATTCGTCAAACAAATAATGAATGATCTGGAGAGTCTCCAAAGGGATCTTGCACCAAGGCCCGCAGCCAGGCCGAATGATGCCTCGCGGCCCCCAGGGAATTTCGAGTCATTGATGTATTCTTGATTTTGTGTTAAGTCTGTACTGTTTTTTTGTTTGTAAGTCTGTCAGTTAGTCCTTTTCAAGTTTGCTTTTTTATCTTTCTGAAGTTTGTACACTTTTTCCATGTGTCGTAGTAAAAGCAGTTATTTTGTGAAAAATATTTTTTTTTGCTACGTACTTTTCACATCAGCTAGAACTACGCTCGATCTAATTCATGCGGGGTCATGATACGTAGGCAATCCACATAAGATTCGACCACCATTAAAACAAGAAAAAGAAAAGAGAAAGAAAATGAAAATAAATAAAATAAAAGAGGGGCACAACTATTAAAGGCCGGAATGACGCATGCAATTGAAGCGAAAGTCATGATAGAAATGGTTAACTGTCTAGGTGCATTGCATCCCTACATGTGATTACCTATTTGCTAAACTCTAAAAAACTAACAAGTTTGTTGTTTACCAGATATTTCAAGCAGTTA
Source organism: Nicotiana glauca (assembly GCA_026770625.1). Classification (NCBI taxonomy): domain Eukaryota; kingdom Viridiplantae; phylum Streptophyta; class Magnoliopsida; order Solanales; family Solanaceae; genus Nicotiana; species Nicotiana glauca. Next base: position 49,194 of record MU789209.1, read on the forward strand.
GTTTACTTAGAGCATACTGGCACAACACCACTATCAGACTAGATCAAAGGGACCGATACCGGTGATGATATCTAGCCCCGATAGAGAAGGAAACACTGAGGTAGAAGAGGTAGACGTGCAAGCGATGAAAGATGAGGTGTACAAATTGAAACAGCAAATGGCTGAGATGTACCAAGCTTGGACAAGTGGTCAGCCAGCACCATCCTATCCTACTAACCCCCACTTTTCTCCCAATACCCGCTCAATCTCTGGAACAACTTGTTTCGGACTCATCTTCTAACTTTCCCACATATCAACAACACCAGGCAACCACCTCCCGGACACCCCAAATGCCAAAAACAAATCCATACCCTCCACCGCTAATTGCCCCTGTTTTTGTGGCACCTCCACCAACCGTACACCATAGGTCCTCCAATGAGTCTTTGTTCCAAACTCAGGACCATCAATATTACCCTCCCGAACCCACCTTCAAAGCATCTAAACCGTATCATTACCCTCCTCATCTTGATAACCCGACAGAACCTGAAAAACAACCCAAGAATCTGGAGCAGGAAGAAATATTTCGGAAGGTGAAGAGCCTGGAGCAATCCTTCAGGAATATGCAAGATTTGGGTGGCCAAGTCAGTGTGGCATATAAGGATTTATGTTTGTTCCCAGATGTTCAGCTACCAGCATGTTTCAAAATGCCTAAGTTCGATCTGTATGACGGGCATAGTGATCAGGTGGCTCATTTGCGAGGATTTTGCAGCAAAATGAGAGGGGAGGGTGGAAAGGATGAGTTGCTAATGGCATACTTCAGCCAGAGTTTGAGCGGGTTTGCATTAGAGTGGTATACACGTCAGGACCATGGTAGGTGGTACACTTGGGATGACTTGGCACAAGCATTCGCCAGCCACTTCCAGTACAATCTACAAATCATTCCAGATCGCCTATCGTTGATAGAATTGGAGAAAAAACCCGAGGATAGTTTCAGGGATTACGGTTTCCGTTGGAGGGAACAAGCTATGAGAGTCGACCCTCCAATAAAAGGAGGAGAGATGGTTGATTACTTTTTGTAAGCTTTGGAGCCTACTTATTTTGGTCACCTGGTGACGGCGATTGGCAAGTATTTCAACGAGGTTGTGAAAATGGGTGGCATGATCGAGGAAGGACTCAAGTCCAACAAAATCATGAGTTACTCAGCAATCAAAGCAACCACTCAAGCTATCCAGAGCGGCACTGGGGGTGTGCTCGAGAAGAAGAAGAAGAAAGAAGACGTTGCAACGGTTGAGTCCAGAGCCTGGTTCGGATCCAGAAGCGCCTCACCCTACTATAACCAACCCCGACCCCACCAACAAAATTACTCTCATACTCCATATAGCCATCCACAGCATTACTACCCACCACCAGATCCTCACTTTTCCGTCCACCATGCTCAGACATATGTTCAACCTCACGTCCACGCACCATGGCGTGCACCGGCCCCATAAAATAACTACCCACATTCAAGAGCATACAGAAACCCCTCTGGTACAGGTTCCCGTCCGAACCAAGCCTTCAAGAATGAGAGGGCACAAAAACAAAAGACTTTCACTCCATTGGGAGAGTCTTACACCAGTTTGTTCCACCGACTGAGGCAGCTAGGATTATTGAATCCGATCGAGGCTAAGCTGCCAAACCCCCCTCTGAGAAATCTTGATCACTCGGTATGTTGTGAATATTGTTCGGGATCCCCTGGACATGACACGGAGAAATGCTGGAGGTTGAAGACAGCTATTCAGGAGCTTATCAACACTCGTCGAATCGAGGTGAAAACCCTGGAAGGACCCAACATCAACCAGAATCCACTCCCAGCCCATCACAAGACCAATATGATTGAGCTGGTGCAGACAGAAAGAGGGTCTAAAAACCCTCTCAAACCGTAATGATGATCAGGTCAAGTGAAGGCAGGCAGGCAAAGGAGTCAACTAGCAATAAGCCATTGGTCAATGAGAAAGAAACAAACAGTAAACCAGTGGTGGTGGTTCAGAAGGAGTCTTAAAGCAAAGTAACGATAAAACGGGGAGAGGCAAAGGTGGTTGTACCAGGAGTAATAAGCAGACCCGTTCTAATTGTAGAGGGTGCTCGCATAGACCCAGTCATCATCAAGCTAGTGGTCCAATTGCTGATGGTTGAAAACAAAGCCATCACGTGGAATTATGACCGGGTAACAGTGACCTATAAGGAAAAGGAGGTCAAGGAAGAAGTTTGTGAGGTCCAAGGGCTAACTCGCTCGGGAAGGTGTTTTGCTCCCACAGAATTGAGAAAGACCAACCCAGCGGCAGTTAAGAAGCCAGTGACCGAAGAAGAAGTAGAAGAGTTCTTAAAGAAAATGAAGTTGCAGGATTATTCCATCATAAAGTAGCTAAAGAAGACGCCAGCTCAAATTTCATTACTTTCATTATTGATCCATTCTGATGAACATCGGCAGGCGTTGATGAAAATCCTGAATGAGGCCCATGTACCTGACAAGATCTCCGTCAATCACTTGGAGAAGATCGCAAATAGGATATTTGAGGTAAACAGGGTCACCTTTGCCGATGATGAGCTACCCGAAGAAGGTACCGAGCATAATAGGGCCATCTATTTTACAGTTAAATGCGAGGAATCTGTGGTTACCCGAGCTTTGGTTGACAAAGGGTCTAGTGCGAACATTTGTCCTCTCTCTAAATTAAACAAACTGAAAGTGAATAGCGACAGAATCCGCAAGAACAGTGTTTGCGTTCGGGGGTTCGACGGCGGGGGTAAAGAATCGGTGAGTGATATAGTGCTGGAACTGATGATTGGGCCTGTGGAATTCACCATGGAATTCCAAGTATTAGATATGGCAGTATCCTACAACCTTTTGTTGGGACGACCCTGGATTCATGCTGCAAAGGCAGTTCTGTCTACCCTACATCAAATGGTTAAGTTTGAGTGGGACCGATAAGAGATTGTGGTTCATGGTGAGGACAATCTGCGCTCCCAAAGCGACATCGATGTGCCCTTTGTTGAGGTAGAGGATGGCGTCGGGCCATGGGTATACCAAGTTTGTGACACAGTATCGGTCGAGAAAATTCCGGAGGGGGAACACATTCCGAATGCAAAGATAACCTCTGTATACGTCATGATAGCATGTGAAATGTTGGGAAACGGCTTTGTGCCCGATAAAGGCTTGGGTACATCTCTTCAAGGTATTTTACAGCCGGTATCCTTACCGAAAAATGTGGGAACCTTCGGTTTAGGGTTTAAACCTACAACGGTAGACATCCAAAGAGCTAAGAAGATGAAGCAAAAGGCATGGGTCCTTCCCAAGCCAATCCCGCGTCTGTCCAGATCTTTCATCAGGCCGTGTATTAGAAAGCAGTTGGCCTCAAAAGTTCTTGGGTAATTGATTGGTGTATATGGAGATTTGGATAAGGGATTCGAAATGTTATTTGCCGAGGTTAACATGGTAGAAGCTGGGGAAGGGTCCAGTAAGGCAGATGTGCAGTTCGTGGGACCAAAGGCAAAGATCAATAATTAGAGGGCTACTCCTCTTCCCACTCGGAGGAAGTCTTGGTAGTTGGCTCTGATTTTCCTTCTTGTTTGTCTGGATTATTCCAGGGTTGTAATTCAGATTTTATTTTGTTTTTGTTGTGTTCGCCAAAGTGTGCAAAACCTTGTTATCCCGTACTTCAATAAAATGAAAGTTTTTTCTTCATTCCTTTTTTTTTTAATTTTAATCTTATTTTTCTTCGTTTCTTTTCTGTACAGTTCCCTTTATACTGGTCCTAATGACATGGCATGCATAAGGAATCCTCAGCCCAGTCTAGAAAATCAATCTGACTCCGAAATGATAATGCAAGAAATAGATCATGAGTCAGAATACGATGAGGATGAAGCCTTCGAAGAGATTAGTAAGGAACTAAGTCAATTCAAAGAAAAACCCAACTCCAACTTAAATGATACAGCAGCCGTCAATCTAGGGGACGCAATTGACACCAGTGAAACTAAAATAAGCATCCATATTGAACCAAATATCAGGGAAAAATTAATCAAAATACTTATTGAATTCAAAGACGTTTTTGCATGGTCATATGACGAAATGCCGGGTTTAAGCACCAATCTAGTGGTTCAAAAATTGCCTACTGACCCGGTATTCCCTCCCGTCAAGCAAAAATTGAGGAAATTCAAAACTGATATGAGTGTGAAGATCAAGGAAGAGATAACCAAACAACTGGATGCAAAGGTTATTCGGGTCACTCGATATCCTGATTGGTTGGCTAATGTGGTGCCAGTGCCGAAGAAGGATGGAAAAATTAGGGTGTGCGTTGATTATCGCAATCTGAACAAAGCAAGCCGAAAGGATAACTTTTCGTTACCCAACATCCACATTTTGATCGATAATTGTGCCAAACGTGAAATCGGATCTTTTGTGGATTGTTATGTTGGGTATCATCAGATTTTGATGGATCATGTCGTGGGGAACTTATTGCTATAGAGTAATGCCGTTTGGTCTGAAGAATACTGGGGCAACATACATGCGAGCAATGACCACTATATTCCATGATATGATCCATAAAGAGATTGAGGTGTACGTGGATGATGTGATCATTAAGTCAAAACAGCAGGCCAACCACATCACAGATTTGAGGAAGTTTTTTTAGAGGCTTCGCAGGTACGACCTCAAACTCAACCCTGCCAAGTGTGCATTTGGGGTTCCATCTGGAAAACTATTAGGATTCATAGTCAGTCGGCAAGGTATTGAGTTGGATCCGTCAAAGATCAAGGCCATCCAGGAATTACCTCCTCCGAAGAATAAAACCGAAGTAATGAGTCTGTTGGAAAGGTTGAACTTTATCAGCAGGTTTATTGCTCAACTTACAGTGACTTGTGAACCCATTTTTAAGCTACTGAAGAAGGATATTGCGGTCGAATGGACTGAAGAATGTCAAGAAGCGTTCGATAAGATAAAGGGGTATTTGTCAAATCCACCTGTGTTGGTTCCGCCAGAACCAGAGAGACCGTTGATTCTCTATTTAACAGTCCTGGAAAATTCATTTGGCTGCATACTGGGGCAGCACAACATCACCGACAGGAAAGAGCAATCCATCTATTATCTCAGCAAGAAGTTTACGGCTTATGAGGTTAAGTACACTCATGTCGAAAGGACATGTTGCGCTTTAACTTGGGTGGCACAGAAATTGAAGCATTATCGGTCGGCCTATACCACTTACCTCATTTCATGCTTGGATCCGTTGAAGTATATTTTTCAGAAGCCTATGCCCACAGGGAGACTGGCGAAGTGGCAAATATTAGTCATGGATTTTGACATCGTCTATGTGACGAGAACTGCAATGAAAGCCCAAGCACTGACTGATCACTTGGCTGAGAATCCAGTCGATGAAGAATACGAGCCATTGAGGATGTATTTTTCTGATGAAGAAGTGATGCATATTGATGAGCTGGAATTGACTGAAGAACCAGGATGGAAGCTTTTCTTTGACGGGGCGACAAATATGAAAGGAGTTGGAATAGGAGCGGTACTTATTTATGAAATAGGGCATCACTACCCTGTTACGGCTTAGCTTCGTTTCTACTGCACCAACAACATGGCTGAATATGAGGCATGCATTTTGGGTTTTCGGTTAGCTGCGGACATGGATGTTCAGAACGTTTTGGTCTTAGGGGATTCGGACCTCCTAGTACATCAAATTCAAGGAGAATGGGAAACACGGGATTTGAAGCTCATACCGTATCGACAATGTTTGCATGATCTTTGTCAACGGTTTTGATCCATGGAGTTTAGGCATATTCCAAGAGTCCATAATGAGGTTGTCGATGTTTCGGATACCTTGGAAGCAATATTGCACCATCCAGACAAAATTCATGTTGATATGTTGCATATTCAAGTCCGTGATCAGCATGCTTACTGTAACATGGTGGAAGAAGAATTTGATGGCGAACCATGGTTCCATGATGTCAAGGAGTACATTAGGATGGGAATATACCTGACGCAAGCCACATGAGATCAAAAGAGAGACATTCGACGTTTGGCAAGTGGATTTGTCCTCAGTGGAGGAGTGTTGTATAAAAGAACACCCTATCTCGGAATGTTAAGGTGTGTAGATGCTAAGCAAGCTATGACAGTCATGACGGAAGTACATTCTGGAGTTTGCAGGCTGCACATGAGCAGATATGTATTGGAAAAGAAGATCCTTCGAGCAGGGTATTATTGGCTCACTATGGAGCGAGATTGTATCAGCTTTGTGCGCAAATGTCATCAATGCCAGATACACGGAGATTTGATTCATTCTCCACCATCGGAATTGCACACAATGTCAGCACCATAGCCCTTCGTTGCTTGGGACATGGATGTCATTGGGCCCATTGATCCGGCAGCATCCAACGGGCACAGGTTCATTCTATTGTCCATCGATTACTTTACCAAATAGGCAGAGGCTAAAACTATCAAGTCTGTAACCAAGAAGGCAGTGGTCGATTTTGTACACTCAAATATCATCTGTTGATTTGGAATCCCAAAGGTAATCATCACAGATAATGGTGCTAATCTTAACAGCAATTTGATGAAAGAAGTATGTCAGCAGTTTAAGATTACGCACCGCAATTCCACCCTATATCGTCCCAAGGCGAATGGAGCAGTTGAAGCAGCCAACAAAAACATAAAGAAAATACTGAGAAAAATGGTAGAAAGTTCCGGGCAATGGCATGAGAAGTTACCATTTGCATTGTTGGATTATCGCACTACTGTTCGTACTTCGATAGGTGCAACTCCTTATGTGTTGGTATATGGCACTGAAGCAGTGATCCCTGTGGAGGTTGAAATCCCACCCTTCGGATTGTCGCAGAGGCTGAGTGGGCAAAAACCCGTTTGGAGCAGTTGAGTTTAATTGATGAAAAAAGATTTGCAGCAGTATGTCATGGCCAATTGTATCAAAAAAGGATGGCATGAGCATACAACAAGAAGGTGCATCCCAGAAAGTTTGAAGTAGGGCAGCAAGTGTTGAAAAGGATTCTTCCACATCAAGTTGAAGCAAAAGGCAAGTTCGCCCCAAATTGGCAAGGACCGTTCATCGTAACCCGAGTATTGTCCACTGGCGCTTTAAGTTTAACAGATATTGAAGGAAAATGCATAGATATGGCTATCAATTTCGATGCAGTCAAGAGATATTATGTATGATTTCTTTGATATAATCATTGATTATTTGTACTTGGCATTATCTCGAAGGTTGAAATGACGAAGGCAATTTATTCTGCTATCTAAACACTTTACCCTTTGTTCATCCTTTTGAGCCTTATTTATTTTTATTTCGTACCCCTCTTTTGGAAGCAATAACCAAAAAGAAAAGAAAGAGAATAAAAAAGGAAAGAGTAAAGAAAAGAAAAATAAAAAAAGGAAAATAATAATAACAAATGAAAAGAAAAATGTAACAACAAGGAATTAGGATGAACTACGTGTATGTAGGCAGCTTCACGGCTCGGTCATAGGGAAATAAATATCAAAAGATCCCCTAAGCATGAAAGTGGGGCAGAAGTTATGTTTGAAATGAGAAAATTGGTTCCAAAAGTTGTAATTCTAACCCATTGGATTTGGTTTGAACTCTTTGATACCCTTTTCTTTCTAAACCTATCCAAGAATCCATATTAACATCCAAAGAAAGACCTCCCGATTAGTCTTCAAGAGGTGCCAAGTCAAGCAAAGCAAAAATAATTCATGCCAAGGGCAATACTCCAGTTTTAAGCAAGAAAAATGAAAAATGAGAGAGTCTTAGTAGTGAAAACCCGCAAGGGCACTGTAAGGCGATGTAAGCTGAGAGAGGTCCAAAATGAGAGAGTCTTATTGGTGAAAACCTTCACATGCACCATGAGGCGACAAGGAATTGAGAAAGGGACAAATGAAGTGAGGTTGACGAAAAAGATCTGTCAAGGCATTAATTTGAATGAAGAGGGGGATTCGAAAAAAAGAGTTGGTTGAGGAAAACTTTGAGGCCAAAGGCAAGACAATTTGGAAATCGATTGATTGAATAGGCTGGGTTGATTAAACCAAAATGCACAACATGATCATTGGGGTCAGTTATCCCGTTTAGATAAGTCTTTTTCTTTCTCAAAATTTTCTATAGGAAGATCTTCTCCTTTGTTTTCTTCATATTTTGAAGTCATCGTATTTCATTTCTTTTGGCTAATAATTTTCCAATAATAGTTTGTTTTTAACAAATAAGAAGGATTTTCAGAGTTTACTGCCAGATTCCAAAGTAATGTAAAGCAAAGTGGGGCTAGGATATGCCGAAAAGAAGGCGATAGGACGTAAGAGGCGTCATTGATAAACCAAATGATAAAGTGATGGAGATTCCTTGAAAATATGGGATCGGATGAAAATCCAAAAGGGGAAGGCAAAAATTGGAAAGTTTCAGATAAGAAGGTTAGAAGCGGAAAACAACAGACTGAAGTTTGTGGATAAGGAGTAGTCAGAAGGTCGGAAATTCTCGACCAAGTTCAACGCAGTCGAACGAAGCAGAACACGGAAAGGAGCGAGGGGAAAACCATCCCCAGCAAGAGTATCACAATCAGTAATACATTTTAAACTGACAAGATTTTCTTTGATTTGAAACAGGTATGGCAAATGTTGTTGATAGTGGAGAAACATACCACGAGAAAAGTAAGTACCAGACAGGTTTGTTTGATTAAATCCTCAGGACCCTCCTGGAAAATGGGACTTGATTTGAAATAAGCACAAGAAGCAAATTTTAACACAGAATCATTCAAAGAAAACACCATCTTTTTCCACCTTTTTCCCCCAAGAAGAAACACTATCTTTTTCCATCTTTTTACCCCGATTTGAATGGGGATGTTTTAGGACCCTCCTGGACAGTGGGGCTAAGCTCTAAGATTTTCGGTAGTAACAAGAATTAGGATAAAGAATGTTGTGGGGAAGTTTATTTTAAACATGGAAGTTGTCATGCCTAAGGTAAGAGTTGAAAGGTTTCAGGACCCTCCTAGATAATGGGATATAACATAAGACTATTTTGGAAAAAGAGAGAAAGGAAAACAAGAGATTCAGTAGTAAGAAAATATAATAGAGTATTAAAGAGGTGCGATTTACCAAAAGTTTTTAGGACCCACCTGGGTAATGGGGTATAGCTTTTTAAAATTATCATTAATAACATAATTCAATTACCATTCACAGTTACACCCAGTTATCAAACTGGGGAAGAAAGGTTTCTTTGTTTTGTTCATTATTGTAGAATTCAGGAGACCGCTTGGAGAACGGAGGCGTATCTTTTAAATTTCAGCAGTCAGGAGCCCGCTTAGAGAACGGAGGCATACCTTTTAAATTTCAGCAGTCAGGAGCCCGCCTGAAGAACGAAGGCATACCTTTCAAATTTTGAAGTCAGGAGCCCGCCTTGAAAATAGAGACGTACTTTTCAAGTTCCAAAAGTCAGGACCCCGCCTGAAGAATAGAAGGAGTGTAATTCAAATTTCAGTCTTCGAGTTTTATTTGGTAAAAATGATATGCACCAGCTACCAAACTGGGGCAGAAAATTTTCTCGATTTGTCTATTTTGTTGAAGTCAGGAGCCCTCCTAGAGAACATAGGCGTACCTTTTAAAGTTTTGAAATCAGGAGCCCGCTTGGAGAATGAAGGCGTTACCTTTTTAAGTTATTAAAGTCGGGAGCCCGCCTAGAGAACAAAGGCGTTACTTTGTAAAAACTGTGAAGTCAGGAGCCCGCCTGGAGAACAGAGGTGTAATTTTGACATGTGGAAGTCAGGAGCCCGCCTGGAGAATAGAGGTGTATCTTTAAAGTTATTGAAGTCAGGAGCCCGCCTGGAGAATAGAGGTGTATCTTTTAAGATGTTGAAGTCAGGAGCCCGCCTGGAGAACAGAGGTATACATTTTAAATTGTTGAAGTTAGGAGCCCGCCTGGAGAACAGAGGCATACAATTCAAGATTTGAAGTCAGGAGCCCGCCTGTATAACAGAGGAATATATTTCAAGTCAAAGAAGTCAGGAGCCCGCCTGGAGAATAGAGGAATACATTGCAAGTCAAAGAAGTCAGGAGCCCGCCTAGAGAATAAAGGTGTAACTGTTAAAATTTTGAAGTCAGGAGCCCACCTGGAGAATAGAGGGAGACAACAATGATCAAGAGAAAGCGTTTAAAAGAGCAGCAGTCAGGTATTCGTCTGAAGAAAGGAAGAACATATCAAGAAGATGACGCAAGACAACAACAATAGAATTGTTGCAGGGAAATACAAGGCGACAAGGCAACAACGATCGCAGAACAAGTTTGAGAATAAGTCTTTGCAATTCAAAGACCATAGCCTAGCCTAGCTTCTTTATTTTTCTTTTAGCATGGTGTAATAAGGGGATCAGTCAGCAAGTAGCAGCAGCAACAACAACAGTAAACCACAGCTTCATGGTAGTCCCAGCTACCAAAACTTCCCGAACTACATCGACCTGACTCCTTTATAGACAAGGAAATGTAGGAAACCTTAGAAGCAGAGGTTCGGTCAAATCTTTCAAAAATGCTTCACACGGAGTATTCAAACGGGCAAAAATCGCTCGTATACGCTCACTTTGTCTTTGCACGAAAACTCTTTGTGTTTACGAGCAAAGAGGGACAACTGTGAGCACGCGATTTTTGCCTCACATGAATGACTCTCACAAAATTCTTTCAAAAATTGTTTGTCTTATTGTATGCAATTTTATGAATTTTCATGGTGTTTTCTATCATTATTTGCATTTCTGTCCGTGCATGTTTATTTGTTTAAATAAATGAAAAAAAAATAGGTTGCATTTGCAATTAGGATTTAATTTTACAATCATTGAATTAAGTAGTAAATTATTTATTTTACAAAAAATGAAAGAATAAAAAAAAATGTATTTTTTGCATTTTTAGTCGAATTTTGTGTTTTCTGTTAATTTATTATTTTATTGTATGTGATAATTATTAGTAAGCATTTCTTAGTATTTTTGAGTTAATTTGGGATTACAATTTAGTTTAGGATTATTAGTATTAATTTTAGAAAATAATTTAACAAATAGGGAGGGGAAATAATTAAAAAGAAATGGGATTGGGCCAAAAACAAATCAGATTTAAAAGGCCCAATTCCATGCCCCAACCCAGTCCACCCTTACCAGGAGCCAAAACAACGTCGTTTGAAGGTCCTTTGAATCTGAACCATTGAATTGATTTGATAGAACGGTCTCAAACCCATCGCCCATGACCCGATCATGACCCGTTTCATCCATGACTGACCCAGCCTCCCACTTGAAGAAACGATGTCGTTTCTATTAAGTAATTAATCCAGGTCGTTGATCTTAATCCCTCTCAATGAACTGGAACCCTAATATGAATTTTGGCTTTTGAGACTCGAACCCTTTTGATTCAAAATTCGAGGAATTGGAGGGGTATTCGATGGTGAAAGGTTGTAGATTTGGGAAGAGGGGAGTCTAATGGTCATGGGGTGTTGATTTAGGATGGTTTGGGGGCGGCGCCGCCACCGTAGAAACTGTGGCAGCGCTAGGGTTCATTGATTCAAATCGATATTCGACGTGTTTGTCTTGGATTCGAAGGTAGTGGTTTGGGGTTTCAGAATGGGGTGGTGGAGGGGAATCTATGGTGTAAATTTGGTGGTCATCGGACACTTGCCGCCGGACATGGAAGAGCGACTGTTTGGTTTTTGAATATTCGAGAAGCTAGGCAGGGATTCGAGTGAAAGTGATGGTGGATCAGAGATGGGGAGGTTAAGGCGAACCTAGGGTGTAAAAATGGAGGTGATTGGATGCCGGCCGCCGACAGAGGCAATTTTCGACCGGCGGTTTATGGCGGAAGACGGTGGCGTTACCTACGATCTCTAAGGGATGGGAGAGACGGTGGGGTGGGGTTCTGAGGGGGGTGGGGCAATTTTCTCACCCAATAAGGGCTTTCGCTTATTCTTAACAAAGAACAAGTGCTCGACCTTATTGGGTGACTTAAATCAAACAAGTCAGCTGCCAGGTTGATACGAAATGGTGAGTTCTTCATTGTCTTTTATTTCTTTTTGTTTGTAAGGTTCCTCTTTCCCCATTTTTCTTTTTCCTCTTCACTGGTTGATTTTAGTCGAAATTCAACCAGTTTTCTGTTAAAAAGTATCTTCAATGTCTGTTTGATCTCGAATTAATTGTTGAATTCGTCTAGCTAATTGTGTTATTTTCAACATCTTTTTGTTTATTTTATCCAGTCTATTCTTCTCCTGCTCCTTTTCTGTAATCGAAAGTTTGAGATGTGAGTTAGGTTTTAGTTGAATTGTTAATTATGTTTGATTTTAGTTCCTATCCTTGTGAATATTGTTAGTCAATCTTAGGAATAGCTAAATTTCGAACCCCTAAATATGGCTTGGTTTATGATTTTGATAGATAATATTAGATTTGAATTAGTTAATGAACTAGTTTGGACTTGAATTAGTCATTGGGACTCTTTTAAGTTGAGTCATTTGGACTCCAGGTTCTGCCTGAACCTTTGAGGTTCAGGATGGGTCAGTCCAGGGGTGTAAGGGCCCCTATATGATTGTCCATTGGGTGAAACTGACCCATATTTTGGACTGTTCTTAGGATTAGTTTGAGGGAGTAGTTCACCAAGGTGTAAGGGGATTTCAGGGGGTATTTGGGGAATTAGGATACCTGAATAATTGATTAAGGGCTGCTGATTACTTAAAGGATGTTAATGACCTGATTGGGAACATTTTCTGAGTGGAATTGAAAAGACAATAGACAATTAATAGTGGGAGATGCACTAAGGCTTATTTTAAGGGCTAAGATAGGATAATTAACTATCCACTAAGGCTTAAAATCAGGAGAAAAAAGAGTTTGAAAGCTTATAAAAAGGGGGGATAGACAATGAAAAGGGGGCTGAATAATCAGCCATAGAGATACAGACACATTGAGAAAACACACATATTGAAAACACACTGAGTTCATAGAAAGGAGAGATAGTCTGAGAAAGAGAGAAGAAAGAGTTTAAGAGATATTAGGCTGAAATATAGAACATAAGAGAGAAGGAAGAGAATTTAAAGAGTTAGAAATTCAGAAAAAGAGAAACAACTGAAAATCTTTGACAAAATACTGTTCCTTTGAGTTTCAGCTTTGGAAATTTGAAATTTTCATTTCCTAAATCAATGTTTTGATTGTTTAGACTCCAAAATGGTTTGAGGTCGAGTCATTTGAGCTTAGTTGATGTGTGGTCGGTGTGTTATTTGCTTGGAACTGATTCTTGATTATCTAATCTCACTTCCTGGGTTGGAAATTTGGTTTAAATTGCTGTTGAATGTTGCTCTGTAGCTGTTGATCCCTTACCCCTTTTCTCTATTTCTTCTACATACCAGGTACATGTTTCTTGAATTTCTACATGTTTGATAAAGCTTTGAATTGAAGAATGAACAATGAGAAGGACTTTAAAAGCGTGACTGCAGTTGTTTTTTCCCCTGATTTAATCCTATTTTATTTTTGAATTTTGTTGTTCGCTAAGTGTGTTACGTTGCCCAACTAACCTCTATTTTATGTAGTTAAGTTTATATTCTCTGAATTTGGTTTGGAATTGTATTTTAGACTTGGAACAATTTGTTAAATAGACTGAAGTTTAGGGTGTATATGCATGTTTGGAGATTTTTGATGATTGCAAAAGTTGTTAGGGTTTGGTTGCTGAATAGTAATTTTAATTTGGGTAATATGTTAATCATGTTAAGTTGGTCATAGGTTCACACATCGATTTAATTGAATGTATTTATTGAGATTCTAGGTATTGTAATTTGATTAAAGGAAATATGACCCACAGTGTTTTAACAATAGGTTTAATTCATTGTGGTTTGATTATAAGCATATGTAATTGGAATCCGTGGGTTATAATGTTCAGTTAGTGGTCTAAAATTTTGGAGAACAAAGTTCTATTTCATTTTTATGAAGTTTCTGATTAAAATGTAAGTAGCAATGTGGGATGTAGAATTGAATGCAAAACTGGTCCTTTGTGCTGATGTGGGGGTTCGAACCATGGACCCCAATCTGTGTTGAAGCCGATCTTGCTTCAATTTGGGTCCTCTCGTAGACCCTAGCTTGAACTATTGGGCATTTCTAATTCAAAAAGGGCACTGTTGGGCCTCACGGTAGGCCCAAATTTTTGACATCAAACCATCTAACTCTTTTCCTCAAAAATATATTTTGTTAGCTCGCACCATAGTATAATCTCGGCTCTTTAATGTTTAGATAATTGAATTTTCTTAATTAATGGGGGTGAGCTAATACTAGATAACATGAATAGTTTTTGGCCCTCCAAATGTAACTCGATTTTATTTTCTGTAGATTAAAATTAAGGTGCGCCTTGCCAAATAAAAATGACAATTGTACGACCCTCCTCTTATTTAATTTTGTTTTATCCTTAGAATTCGAGGTGTGTCATTTAGCCAATCCCATGGCCCTCGCAAAGTGCAAACGTGTAGTTACTTTAGGCGCGTATTTAATAATCTATTTTCGTAAACTCGAGTGTATATTTATGTGACCCAAATCCAAATCTCAATAGTGTTAGAATATGTCAAAAACCACGGGTGCATTTATGTGACGTGGTTCGAAATATGTTTTAATAACGTTGCAATTTTCTCTCTAAAAAAATGAATAAAAGCGGTTAAAAATTAAAATTTGCACGTAGGTTCATAATTGTTTAAAATCAGATAATTTAAGCTGAATATGACAGTTGAGCGACCGTCCTAGAACCACGGAACTCGGGAATGCCTAACACCTTCTCCCGGGTTAACAGAGTTCCTTACTTGGATTTCTGGTTCGCGAACTGTTAAACAGAGTTATTCTTTTCCTCGATTCGGGATTTTAAACTGGTGACTTGGCACACCATTAATCTCCCAAGTGGAAACTCTGAACCTTTTAATAATAATCCTATTTCAATTGTCACTTCAAGTTGGAAATAACTCCCTTTATTATATCCCTTCACGGGGGTGTAGTGAAGAAGAAGGTGTGACACCTCCATATGAGGCACCACTAAACCTGTCTGAATGACGAGGCCTCTTGTCAGACCCCTGACCATCCCCCTGTGATAGAACCATCCCAACTCTCCTGTCCACATTGGCCGCATCTTGAAAAGAAATCTCGCTCCCTATCTCCTTAGCCATCTGCAATCGAATAGGCTGAACGAGTTCCTCAATAACCTCTTCACTCTCTCTCTCTCAATGGGAAGTATAAGAAGAGCATGACTGGCCAAGTCAATAAATCTGGTCTCGTACTGAGTGACAGTCATAGAACCTTACTAGAGACAATCAAACTGCCTCCGATTGTTCTCTCTCTGAGTGATAGGAAGAAACTTCTTCAGAAATAGCTGAGAGAACTGATCCCAAATCAAAGTCGGTGACCTAGTTGGTCTAGCCAAACAATAATCCTTCCGCCAAGTCTTGGCGGATTCGGACAGACAAAAAGCAGCAAAGTTGACCCCATTGGACTCCACTATCCCTATGTTCCATAGAACCTTATGACAGCTATCTAAATAATCATGGGGATCCTCAGAAGATGTACCACCAAAAGTAGTAGTAAAGAGCTTGGTGAACTGTCCAACCTCAAGGCATCAACAGACATAGCTGGCCCCTCTCCGGTCTGTGCCACAACACCAGGCTGAACTACCCCAACTGACTGAGTTGTTGGAGTCTGAAACTGGGGAGGCATCTGCTCCAGAGTGCGAGTCTGGTGTTGTAGGAAGCAAGCCTGCCTGGGAAACACTCCCCATAAGGCCCACTAGACAGACCAGAGCATCCTGAAGTACCGGGGTGTCAATGAACCCCTCTGGGACCTGAACTGGTCCTACTAGAACCTCGTCATCAAACTCAACATGAGGCTCCGCCACTAGTGTTGTTGCTCAAGCTCTAGGCTAAGCTCTACCTCTGCCTCAGGCCCTAGCATGACCTCGATATCTGCCCCTCGCAGGAGCTGCTACTGGGGGCTCGAAATACTGGTTAGCTGATGAACCGGTACGTATTCTTACCATTTGCGAAAGAACAGAGTGGAAGTTCAATTAGAATTGAGAAATTAAGTCACACGACACGAAAGAATAGATGTGAAGTTTTTTCAAACTGTATAGCCTCTAGGGGATAAATACAGACGTCTCCGTACCAATCCCTCAGACTCTACTAAGCTTCTCCGTGAATTGTGAGACCTAAGCAACCTAGAACTTTGATACCAACTTGTCACGACCAAGACTTCTCACCTTCGAGATCCTGATAACGCCTACTCGTGAAATCTAGGCAATCCGACACATTCATATATTAATAGCTTTTTACATTATCCATAAACAGTTACGAGTTAACAAATGAATAATAGTGGAATAATAATAGTAAAAGCAATGCAGAAGACGAAATGTGATAATTTAACTTAATACAAATTGCGAAAGTCTAAATATAGCTCTACCATGAATTTGGTGTTACAATGTCACGAACCACCTACGAATACTACAAGTAAGGTCTGAATAGAAATACATGAGTCTGTCTCTGAATAAGTAAAAATAGAAAGGAAATGATAAAAGGGGACATCAAGGCATTCCAACGCCTACAGGACTACCTCGGGTCTCAGATGGACTGAAGGCAGTAACCCCTAGCTAAGATCTGTATGCTCCAGTACCGGGATCTGCACAAAATATTACAGAGTGTAGTATCAGCACAACCGACTCCATGAGCTGTTAAATGTCGAGCATGACCTCGGCGAAGTAGTGACGAGGCTAGGACAAGACTACAAAATAAACATGTGTTGTTATATCGTATATAGCAAGTAATAACAACAGAACTAACAGTTAAATTTGGGAAAGGGAAATATGTTGCGGGGGAATAACAAGTACAAACAAAATTTCAGTAAAGAAACATAAAGAACACCAAAAATTCAACTATAAGCAAGAATAAGGAGAACAATACAAGTGCACGGCATCACCCTTCGTGCTTTTACTCTCGTTCTCACCATAAGAATCAATATAATCGGCATGACATCATCTTTCGTGTTTTTACCTCATATAATTATGGCACAGAATTATCCTTCGTGTATTATCACTCACATCAAGGTACGACATTGTACATCGTGCGGCATAGCATCACCTTTTGTGCTTTAATAATCATAATATCGGCACGGCATCACCCTTCGTGCATTAACACTCACTCACAATATCACGCACGATATCACCCTTCGTGCTTTTATACTCATCCTTACCCAAGCAACAATTACAAAACAATTCAGACAACGAAATCAATACAATCACAATAGAATCCTGGCAAGGGAGCAGCAATATATCAATAATATCCCGGCAATGGAAACAATATCATGAGCAATGACATCCTGACAAGGTAAACAATATCAAAAGCAATAACATCCCAGCAAGGAAGATAATATCATAAGCCTCTTCTCTTTTCCACAATTATTTCACAACTCAATTCTCAACTTGAGCCAATGCTCTACAATGTTTAATTACCAAAAGTACTTCCACAAGCCTTGTTCAACATTAAAAATAATCATATTAAGCATGAATAATACATAACGGAGTCACAACAATTATAGTATAAGACTCACTGGCATGCTTGACACCAACGTATAAGTACTCGTCACCACACCTATACGTCATACTCTATAATTAACACATAGCAAATAAGACCACGACTCCTATTCCCTCAAGATAAGGTCAGACCAAACACTTACCTCAATGCCATGAACACAATTCATGCCTCAACTACCGATTTAACCCTCGATGCTAAATGAATCAATTCTAATACATGAAAATAGGTTTTTTAATGATTTTCCCAAAAAGTCAAAAATCGATCGCATACCCACATGGTCAAAACCCAAGGTTTAAACCAAAATCCCCGATCACCCATTCCCCCACGAACTCAAATATATAATTTATTTTGAAATCAGACCTCAAATTGAGTCCAAATACCCAAAATTTGAAAATTCAAATTTCTACTCAAAAACACTCAATTTCCCCATGAAAACCCTTTATTTTGAATTGAAATCAGGTGAAAAATGTTATAGATGGAAGGAAATGAGTTACAAATGACTTACAATTGATTTGGAAAAGAACTTTTCTTTGGAAAATCGCCCAAAAGAGCTTAGGGTTTGAGAGAGTTTGAAAATGTGGAAATTTTGTCTAAGTTATAATTTGCACAGGTGCAGATATCGCATTTGCGATGCCAGATTCGCAAATGCGAACTCATAAATGCGGCCCACGCTTCGCAAATGCGAAGGTAGCCCAGTCCTGCTTTCTTCACAAATGCGAACAAGTGTTCGCAATTGCGGTGCCTGCTATGGTCGCATTTGGGACATTGAGCTTCGCTAATGCGAAGGTCTCCCTGCCCAGCCCAGTTTACAATTGCAATGTTTATTCGCAAATGCGAGATTGCATTTTCGAGCCAAGCTTTGCAATTGCGAAGCCTGCCGACCTGCAACACACCAACAGTTTTCCTAAGTTCAAATTCACTCTGTCGCATATCCAAAACTCACCCGAGCCCTCGGGGCTGCAAACCAAACATGCACACTAACTTAAAAACATCATATGGACTTACTCATGCGATCAAATCGCCAAAATAACATCTTTAACAATCAGCATCAAAATCAAAGAAAAATCTCAAGAACTTTTAAGTTCAAATTTTAACATCCGAGGGTCCGATTCACGTCATATCAAGTCCGTTTCTTAATTTTACAAGCTCAACTTAAATACCATATAAGATTTATACTGGGCTCAGGAAGAGAAAGACGGGCCCGATAATATCAAATTCAAACACATTTAAATTTCCAAAAACTCTTATAATTTCAGTTAAATCATTTCTTTCAAAAATTTATTTTTCGGGCTTGGGACCTCGGAATTCGGTTCCGGGCATACCCCCAAGTCTCATATTTTACTACGGACCTTATGAGACCCTCGGATAATGGGTCCGGGTCTGTTTATCAAGAATGTTGACCAAAGTCAACTTTAATAAAATTTTAAGAGCCAATTTCCTTATTTTCTTAGTTTTCACATAAAAGCTTTTCGAAAATGCACTCGGACTGTGCACACAAATCGAGGTGAGACAAAAAGAGATTTCTAAGGTCTTAGAACTCAGAATTTACTTTCACAACGAGTGATGACCTTTTGGGACATCACACATGTACGGCCCGAACCTGAATTAGTAAAATAAATTTGTTTCGAGTACCATATGATTAAATAAAAAAAGGTGCAAAAATTGTTTTTCTACTCTTTGGAAGAAGCAAAATATTTAACACTATAGTTTTTGCCTTCTCCTTCTTAGGAAAAGTTTGTTTTCTTGAAGATCAGTTAGGTCATTTCTCCTGAATTAACCATAAGGATATACACAGTATTAGCTATTAACTTTTACTTTAGTTAATTTTTGTTTTTTTGATGTTGCTATCACGATGTATACAAATCCACTTATAAAGAAAATTACCTACTAATATCTTTTGTTTTTGAGAAACTGGAATACTTTTATTGATAAAGACTATGTAACGTCCATGACAAGATACGGAGGATCATTACAAAAGAATGAAAGACCATATAAGGCATTTAGGTTACCAAGATTGGCAAGTTTCCTACAGTTACTTTCACAAACAGATTTATTTTTTGGAGAAAGATCTTCTTGTCCTCCAGTATCTTGGACTCAACAAAGGTAGGGGTTACAACATAACAAACTAAGCCATAGTGCACTGGATGTTTTGCTCCTTCCTGGGCTAGCAGGTGAGCGACTTCATTTTCTTCTCTAAAGCTATGTCGGATCACCACCTCCTTGTCCTTTTGGGAGATCAAGTACTTTCATGATTGTAGTAGAGAGTCGTAAGAGATGTTGCCTTCCCTCAAAAGATCAATTACCTGTGTTGAATCCGTTTCTATTTCACAATGCCATATGTTGTGTTGAGAAATAAATTCTAGGCTTTTAGTTAGGGCTAGAATTTCAGCATGTGTACAATTTAGAGCTTGTATTCTTTGTTGGAATCCCATGATCCATTCTCCTGCATTATTTCTTATGACTCATCATATTCCTACATGTTTCTAGTGGAAAGCTCCATCTATATTTAACTTAAACCAACCAGCACGGGGTTTGTTCCATTGAGTGTTGCAAATAATATTTATTGAGGGAGAGCTTTCTCTGGAAGTTAGTAAAGTAAATTCAACCGCTAGCTTGATAACGGAAGAGATTAAAACATGATTAGAAGTATTGTTTTCAAGGTTATTATTTTTATTTAGCCAGAGATTTCAAATTGTGAAGGAAAATAGTTGGGACCTAGTAAGCAATATAGAGGGAATGGACGGGTTGAAATTTTTTGATTTGTCTATCCATAGTTTATCCTTAGATATAGGCTAGTTAATACTTATGTTAAGGGATTGCCAATTTTTTTTTGAAATAATACAGTGAATAAAAATGTGGGAGATGCCTTCTTCGTTTTGCGACATACAGTACATAGTTTGTCTATATTCATTCCTATACGTTGAAGGTAGGATCTAGAAGGTAGTCTATTATGGTAACATTTTTATAGGATAAATTTTAATTTGTTGGGACAGTGAGTTTTCCAGATCCAACTAAAGTTTTTTGAAGGAGTCTCGTTGGGCTCAATGAGGTTGCAACAAGAGGTTGTAGAGAATAAACCATTACTATTTGGCTCCCAAGATAAGAAGTCATGGTTTCTTTCTATTAGTAAGCCGATGGATTGAATTTTATCAACTAAGTTGTTGGGAAAAATTAGAGAGATTTTGTCTAAGGACCAAGTATTGTGAGCGACGAGGTCTTTAATAGTAAGTGAATAATCTTTTTTTGTAAGAGGGCCCACAATGATGCTCCTAAGATAGGGGTTTTTAGGAATTCATTTTGTATCCCACATGCCAAGGGAGGAGTTATGTCCTATATTCCACAACAACCTTTTATACAATAGTGCCAACCTTTTAGGATACTTTTTCAACAAAAAGATTGACGTTTAGTAGGGGAAGATATATATGTTTGCCTGAGAACTTTGGCCCAAAGGGTGTGAGGATAGTTTAGGAATCTCCGAGCAAAGCTTGTTAGTAGAGCTATATTTTTTTATTTAGCTTTCCTAAGGCCAAGGCCACTTTTGTTTTGTTCTAGGGTAATGGTATCCCAATTAAGGAGGTGCAGTTTTCTTTTAGAATCATTTGATCCCCAGATAAAATTTCTTTGAAATTTGTCAATGGTTTTAAGGATTTTTTCTCGGAGAAGCGAAATATCCCTTTCTTTGTTTGGACATACTTGGGTTTAAAAGTAGATGGAAAAATAATTATTAGCTATTCCCTTCGGTCCATATTAATTGTCGTGCTTGCTAAATATATTTGGTCCAAAATAGTTGTTTTAGAAAATTAAGATAATTATTAATTATTTTTTTCTTCTATTTTGGCTTTAGTATTAAATGTTCTTGAAAGCAAAAACATTGACTAAATAGCTTAGATAACCAAAAATTAAAGATTATTAAATTAGATTATAGTAGTCAAAAGCCCTCTTATTAATAATTTCTTAAAGAACTTGTAAAATTGAAACATCACAACTAAAATCGAAGGGAGGGATTACTATCTTTTTCTTTTCTTAAGCCGGGTAGATCATGTCACACAAGCTAAAATTTATGAGACTATGATTTATATTAAAGCATTTCACCTTTATTTAAATGATATGAAGGTGACGTGCAATCTTAAAAAGTATATATAATTGATGAGTTGCTTGTGAAGCAACATAAATAGGGTGTCTAATCTGTTCAAATTCATCTTATTTATGAAATTTGGGGCCACATGTTTTTTTCTCGAAGAATATAATGTCACTAGGTCCTTATAACTTGAGATTGAGATGATTGAAACCTTTTAAGTATAGATAATTTAATGTCACTAGTTTTCAGTTTATGTGAAACTTTTAGTTTTCGAGAGTCAGCTTAGCTAGTCTATAAAGCTAAATTATAATATATTAACTTAATATTTTAAAGTTAAAAATTAGATATTCAAAAATTATACGGAAAGTACCATAAGTTTTAAGTTCTTCTCATGTCAAGATGATGAAAAAATACATTTCAAAATGTTGTTCAAAATTTACATAGTTTGAATCTCGAAAAGCCAAAAAGTTTCACATAAACCGGAACATAATCATTAGTATATTCTTTGGGATAAACCCGATATTATAATGTTGGGTCAGCCCCTAATGATCAAAACTCTAATAGTGGATTGTGTGCTATATTTGTGCATGCTTGGTTTGGTCAGCAAAAATCCCTTTTGGATACTGATTTTGTGTATTGGAGTCCATGTATTTATTGATATATATTAATATATAACATGTATGGTATAGGTTAACTTATATCTTTAGTTTCTTTTCTTATCAGCACTATGGCAAAATAACCAATCTGCTTATGTCTCAGAATCTATCTGTCGAAGATTAGTGATTTTAGTACTAGGTCATGGCGGTATAGCAAGGTTTTTCTTGTTTATCTTTTTTTTTTTTGTTAATAGTGATAGCAGGAATAAGTTTTCCAACCGCATAGAAAATTCTTTTTTTTAAATACTGATATTGATTCAAACTCAATCCAAAAAGTTAACTCATGAAATGAAAATAGTAAAAACACATTCTCTCGATCGCCGTGCGAGTATCTAGGGTTGAACGTTTGGAGTGTGTTATCACAGGGAAGTCAAACTTCAAATTCTGACTCCGCCTTTACTTTGAAGTGAGAATAATTGGTAAACACAATATAAATAGACAATAGCTTATACTTCCCATAATCATGGGCGGATGTAGCCTTTCCACTACGGGTTCAACTGAACTCGTAGCTTTCGAGACGAAATATAAATTTATGTGAAAAACTTACTAAAATAAAAATAAAAACATTAGATTTGAACCCATAATATTTACAGTACAATACTAAAAATCTTAAAAGTTACACTCATTAAACTTATATTCTATATCTGGCTCTGTACATCAGTAATGTGGATTATTCTAATATCCCTAGCTCGTTCAACTTCTTTAGAAGGATTAGGGAGTTCGAAGAATTTAAAACTCATTTTGATATGTATTTAGTATGATCCTGAAAAATTTGTCTGCTAGAGACTACAAGTTTGTTGCGTGATAAACATGCAAGAGTTAAAATACTATTACCATGCAAAGTAGTGTTCTAAATGAGAAACAAAAATTAGGTCTAATAGCATAGAGGGTATAAGCTGGCTACTAGTTTAACATCAAAAAGTGGTTATTGGTAATAGGATTTTCGCAAAAATAATGTAAGTAGTTAAAAATTCGCCTTTAGTTGGGGTTACTTATGCAATAATAACAATAAATTCAGTGTAATCTCATAAGTAAGTTTTGGGAAAGATAGTGTATACACACAGACCTTACGCTTATCTTGTGAATGTAAAGTAGTTGTTTTCGATAGACCCTTGACTCAAGCAACACAGAATCACAACAGTTTTGAGAAAAAAAATACGATATTGAAAAAGGGGTTTCCCTAATAAATATTTTCAAAATTGAAACCTTAGTCCACTTTAAAGTAGTATTCTAATGAGAAACAAAAGTTAGGTCCTGTAACATAGAGGGCATGAGCTGACTACTAGTTTAACATTATGTAACAACTCGATCGGACGTTTTGAGCATTTGCACTTTGCTCGTCATTTCTCGAGCATGACTTGCCCCCTCTGATGTATTATGGCTTATGTAAATCATTCGTTTTGGTTTTCAAGATAATCGGAATAGATTTGGAAGAACAATACTCAGTTTGAAACTTTAAATTTGAAAATTTTGACCAAGTTTTGACTTCGTAGTATCCGATCTCGAGTTTGGATTTTTATGATTTGGTTAGCTCCGTTAGGTAATTTTGGACTTTGGAGCGCGTCCGGAATATATTTTGGAGGTCCGTGGTAGATTTAGGCTTGAATTGGCAAAATTGGAAAAATTGGCATTTTCCGATCGGCAGTGGAAATCTTGATAAAGAGGTCGGAATTGAATTCCAATAATTGGAATAGGTCTTTTGTGTCATTTGGGACGTGTGTGCAAAATTTCAGGTCATTCGGAGGTGATTTGATAGGTTTCGGCGTCGTTTGTGGAATTTGAAAGTTTATAAGTTCTTATGTTTGAATCCGAGGTTAATTTGGTATTTTGGCGTTGTTTTGAGTGATTCGAAGGCTCGACCAAGTTTGGATGATGTTATGGAATGTCCTGGCATGTTTGTTTGTGGTCCCGAGGGGCCCGGGTGTATTTCGGATTGATTTCAGACTATTTTTCCTTCATTTTGCATTGCTATGTTTGTTGGTTTTCTGGTATCTCAAATGTGCTTCGCGATCGCGGGTGGAGCATCGCGTTCGCGAAGGGTAATTTGTCCAGAGTAGAGTTTTTTTCTTCGCGTTCGTGCTTTGGTGGTCACATTCGTGACGTGCTGATGTTGTGTTCTTCGTTGTTCGCAAATAGCGTGTCGCGTTCGCATAGTTATCTCTCCAATATGTATCCCGTTCGCGAGGCTTGTGCCGCGAACGCGTAGAGAAATTTTGGGAGCCAATATTTTTCTTCATCGCGGACAATGGTTGTCCCGCATTCGCGAAAGAGGAAGCCTGGCCAGCCTTATAAAGTACTCTATTTCGAGGGTTTCTGTTATTTTTGCATTTTTGGAGCTATGGAGCTCAGGAGAAGGCGATTTTGGAAGGGATTTTCAGAGGATTGATTGGGGTATTCTTCACTCAAATTTGGTTAAATCCCATGATTATGTCTTGATTTTTATCATGTAATTTTGAAATTTGGGGTGAAATTTGGGGGAAAATGAAAGAAAATTTGGAGAGTTGAATTGGGGATTTGAGGGGCCATTTGAGGTCCTATTTTGATGTTTTGATGTATAGACTCATGGGAGAATGAGGATATTGTGATGTGATTGTTATCGAATTTCGAGACGTGGGCCCAGGGGCCGGGTTTGAGCAAATTAGAATTTTTAGTCTAAATTGATAATTTTCGTATGGTTTTCATTCCTTTAGCGTATATTGATGATAATATACTAATTTTAGTTAGAGTCGGAGCATGTGGAGGCCGAATTGAGAGGCAAATGCATCGCGAGCTAAAGTTTTTTCTTGGTTTGAGGTAAGTAACGCTTTCAAACTTGGTTCTGAGGGTTCGATACCCCGAACTATGTGCTCTATGATTACTATTGAGGTGACGCAATGCCAAGTGATGGGTGTGTGGGCGTGCACCGTGAGAATTTCGGCCTGGATCATTCCACGGCACCGCATAATGACCCTTTTTTTTTATATCCATGTTTCTATCATGTGATTAAGTAAATGGGCTGTAAAAACATGCTAGATATCCTGTTAGTCTTCACGCCGATACTGTTGAGACTCGAGTGATCATTTTTTGTTGTCATCTCATTACATTCATTGACATTCTGTACTCATTCTTGCTCATGCATATCATATCATGTCTCAGTCTCAGCTATTATTATTTGGCACATCATATCATTGTTTCGGGCTAGTTTTATGACATTGTGAGCCCGTGTGTGTGAGACTGGAGAGTGATGACTGAGTGAGGCCGAGAGACTGATTGTGAGTGACAGTTATGGGATCGGGTTGCACGCTACAGTGGATTATTGATATATGCCTTTGTTTGCTTGTGATAGCGCTTGAGTTGTAGGAGCCCCTCCGAAGTTTGTAACAC
Source organism: Nicotiana glauca (assembly GCA_026770625.1). NCBI lineage: Eukaryota > Viridiplantae > Streptophyta > Magnoliopsida > Solanales > Solanaceae > Nicotiana > Nicotiana glauca. The sequence goes on from MU789209.1 coordinate 74,846, forward strand.
ACCCCTAGTGAGCGCAGTCGATTATATTCAGGGATGAATCTTCCCTTGGTATGGAGATGGATCTTCTCCATGATGGCTGGATTGGCCTGATCCTCGGTACTGAAGATTGTTGGTCTGTGATGTGTATATATTCTGGAATGGATCTTCCCTGGTCCTTGTGAGCCATATACTGTACCGAGTGGTTGTGGGTTTGTTATTATTATTATCTGGAGATGCATCTTCTCCATAGGCTGGAATGGCCTTCCTCAGTATTGAGTGACTGTTGTCAGAGATGTATATAATCCGGGATGGATCTTTCCTGGGACGTACGAGCCATATACACTATTGAGTGGACTAGCATTTGAGATTTTAGGCACATGAGGCACTCAGCATGGTGCATTTTATATAGCATGTGCATTGACATGTAGATGTCGCAGAGTTACACTTCTTTACCTAGTTCATACTTGCTCTGTTTTAATGTTCGAGCTATTTATTTAACTGAAAGAATGCCTACGTTTCTGTACATTATTTCTATTATCCTTGAGGAGGTTGAGTTCATCACTACCTATCAGTCTAAAGGTTGGACTTGTTACTTACTGAGTTGGTGTACTCACGTTACCTCTTGCACCTCGTGTGCAGATTCAGGCACTTCAGATCCAGTGGCGGTGGTTGATCGAGGCTTCTGACTTAGGAGATTATTGAGTTACCTGCACGGCATTCGCAAGCCTTGGCTCTCCACCTTACTTTCCATTGTATTTCAGTTGTTCTCTTAGATATTATATTAGACTATGTGTTTTCCTTAGACGCTAATGCACTTAGTGACACTCCGATTTTGGGCTGGATTGTATTTATTCTTGGAATTTCTTATGTTTCAAATAGTTCTTTAATTGTTAAAAGCTTCCATAAATGTTCTCAAACCTATTATTATCGTGTCGATTGTTGAGTTGAGGCTGGCGTAGTTTTATGATAGGCGCCATCACGACGGGTTGGATTTTTGGTCATGACACATCAAAAAGTGGCTAATGGTAATAAGATCTTCTCAAAGGTAAGTAGTTGAAAATTCACCCTTAGTTACGAGTACTTATGCTACAATAACAACATACTCAGTATAATTCCATAAGTGGAATATGTGAAAAATAGTGCGTACGCAGACCTTACTCTTATCTTGTGAAGAAAGAGAAACTATTTCTGATAGATGCTCGGCTCAAGAAAAGCATGTCAAGAGGGGATACTTATGTCTTTTCCCTAATAAGTATTTTCAAAATGAAGAATTAACCCAAATAGCCGCTCACCTAACCGTTTAAACTAAAAATAGCCTATGGGGTATAATATATTCATAATTTATGTATTATATGTGTATAATAAATGTACAATCTATGTATATGGCTAGAAAAAATAAATAATAAATATGTCTGACTATTTATGTAAAGATCCTTTCAAAATTGCAACCTTTATCCATTTGTTTAACGAAATCATACAAAAACAAATAGAGATTTCAAATTGCAATTGAGATTAGGAATAATTTGGCACTTTATTTTACCTTTTCTAGAAATTTCCAGAAAATGAAAAGTTTTGCCTCCCTACCCAGCTTTTCAAATTTTCCCTAATCCTTCCTTTGTTAGGAATTTGCATGTTTCTGGATTAATAAATAATTATCAGTTTATTATAATATAACCAATGATTTTATAAGTTCATGGTTGTCACCAGAGGCAATTAAATTCAATGTGGATTTAATTGGTTCAACCTAATCCAGCTATTTTTTTAACAAATAATATACGTAAAAATTGTAAAAATAACAACAAAAATGAAAATTTATATGATAACTGCATAAATGCAATGATTCAGCTGCGATATAAAAACTGAATCCAACAAATTTGAATACTAAATTCATCTCTAATTATCACAAAACTCAATAAAGAACACATTATTAAAGAAGTTTATCTTGATCCATAGTGTGTTATGGAAAATTTTATTTTGTGTCTCATACAACTGACATTAGTTGCATGAGGCATCCTGTTTGTCTCACAGTTTTGTGGACCCAAAAGTGTAAGATTGGGGTCCACAAATTTGTAAGATAAAAAGGAGTCTTATACAACTAGTGTAAGTTATGTGAGACGCACCATAAAACTTTCCGTGTATTATTGATAAGAAGTTGAACAAGTTAGGATCAATCTACATTTGGAAAAAAATGAGTAGTAGTGGGCATCTTTTTCTTGGGTTGTGATACCACCATGTAAAGTTCAAGTGACTCTTTGTGTTTTTTTCACATTCAATAATGAGGATTTTCTTTTAGTTACTTTCTTTTTAGGGTTACAACCTACAAGTATCAAGGGGTCAAGTCTATTACTCTATATTTAACATGGGAGGTACAAACCAACAATGGTTGTGGTGTAGTGCTAAGCACTCTTTTATCCTCAATCAGAGGTCTCGGATTGAAACCCTGGGTATGAAGTCGCATTTGTGAAGGAGCACTTTCCTCCCAATATATGATTTCCTGGCGTGAATTTGAATTTAATCAGGTCTCAATGCAGGTATCGACCATAGTGAGAGAAACAGAAAAAAAAAAAAAAAAAACACATTGAATATGCACCATATACCATTATAATATGGAGATTATGCTTTTGGAAAAGAGGACACACTTATCTTTTATACAACATCATCCCCTAATCTTATTCCAATAGAGATCTAGTAACCATCATTCTTTTCTCTTAAATCTATTTTTCCCTCTCATGAAATCTTACAAATATTTGTATATTCCAAGTTGTAGCTTTTCTAGATTTTATCAAATCTGAAGGCAGTTTTTCCCATGCTTCAAAAGACAACTTCGGGCCAGAGTAAACTTGGCCAATGGGCATTCAAAAATGAAAAAAAGGAATTACTCCTACTTAATGTTTATATCAAACCACTAAATATATAATACATATTTTTAATATACATTTTTATCGGTAATCATCAATATTAAATCCAAAAATTTTCAAGGCAAAGTGCACAACCCTTCTTAAGGATACTATTTAGATATTAGCCCGCACTTATTTTGTCTTAAATTTAAATTATAAATCTTAATTTTTGGACTATCCAGGATATTTTTGTCCTAAAAAAATTAAACTGAAAAACTGAAACTGAAAACGCACTGACGAATTCCTAAATAACAGCCCTTCAAAGTGGCTACTTGATGTCATTTTTGCGAAATTTCCCTAGTCATATTCAAGATTTCAAATATAAAGCAAAAAAAATTGATATATATATATATATAAAATATAATTTTCTTGACAAAGAATATTTAATTAACCAGCCTTCGTCGGCTATAGCTCCAACCCTGCTAATCATGACTAGTTAATGTGTACTCTAGCATCTCCGATCACTTAACCATGATACCATTCATAATATATATATATATATATATATAGTACGGCAGCAGTAGGGCTGTTGTTTAGGATTTAGCCGGTGCTTCTTGAAGTTTAGTTTTTCGGGACAAAAGTAAACTGAAGTTAAGATTTTTAGTTTAAAATTTTAGGATAAAATAAATATTGATTAATCTTTAAATAGTATCCCTGGAAATGGCTATATGTGAACTTGCCCCACTCAAGTTTGATTTACTCAAGTCCATGGACCTCCTATGTAGACCAATTTTTCATGGGCCTTAGCGAAATACCTTTAAAATGCAGGTTCTTCTTTGGTATCCTTTTATTTTATTTTGTAGAGTAATTTACATCTTATTTTTAGGAGTAATTTACATCTATCCCTCTAATTCATGTATATATCATATAGATATTCTTCTCTAGTTTAATATTTAGAAAATAGACATGTATAATTTCAGTTACACAGTAGAGACCTCCTTATAAATTTTTTAAGATAAAATAATAAGTAGTATCAATAAAGTTCTACTTTTTCCATCACATTTTGTTTTATACCATTTGGGCTGACACAAAACTTAAGAATATTTATTTAACTTGTCTATTATTGTCACGACCAAAATCTATTAAAGGTCGCGATAGCGTCGGACACCACTGTCAGGCAAGCCAACATTAATAAGTTAATCAAATTCTCATTTTTGTATTTTAGAAATCTTTTCTTTTCCTTGCATTTAAACAATAAATAATGAATTTCACTGGATAAATACTGATGTCTTTAACAAATTTAAATATTGAATAATCTCATAATCATCCAAGAACCTGGTGTCACAAGTGCATGAGCAATTTCTAGGAAATAAAGTACAAAACGGTAACTGTCCGGAATACAATTGGACAGAAAAGAAATACAAAACTCTAAAAAAGACTCTGCTGGCTACGGGTCGTCTCGAGAGATGCATCTCACCTAAGTCTCCGTATCAACCATGCTACTGCGCCCAACGAGGCCACTAGACGTACATGTGCTTGTGCAACAAAGTGCACATCAAGTATAGTATGAGTACGAAAATAACGCGTACCCAGTAAGTATCCAATCTAACCTCGAAGAAGTAGTGAAAAGAGGTCGACTTCGACACTTACTAATGGTCCAATAATATACCGATAATATAATAAATCGAAGATTTTTAAAATATGGTTGTAACTCAATAGCATGAAACAAGTAAACAATTCTTTCATTAGTAGGGAATTTCGAAATTTATTTTCATCATTTATACCTTTATCTCAAGCTAGGGAGGAAATATAATCATTTATAAGTTTTCAAGTCAAGCAATACAAGCATGCGTAATCATGCCGAGGTCTTACGGCCTAATCCAATAAATATTTAAATTGCACTGCAGAGGGTTAAATGGCGTGAATCATAGATGAATCTATTATCCCGTTCACGAATCATACATGCGACGCGGTCAAATAAAAATAAACACATCAATCAGTCAATCAAGAATCCATCAGGGAAATATCTACCCAACAAAAAATGGCAAATTCTCTTTAACGGTCAAGAAAAATGATGTTTATTTTCTTTAGAAATTCATTTACTAATGCTATAAGATTTAAGCAATTCAAATTGTCAATAAGGTTACAAATATTTCAAGTGTAGCATGCTTTTGGATCATACACTACCCGGACATAAGCATAATAATAGCTACACAAGGACTCTCAACACCTCGTGCGGACCGCAGTGAGATTGTTGTTTCTTGTTCATCAGACGACCCGAGGTAGTCCTGCAGGCGTTCGCAGGCCTTGGCGTCTCCTTCTATCTACTATTCATGTTTCTTTCATGTGTTTCCAGAGACAATGTTGTATTTATTTCTTTCATACCTTTATTGGTAGTACTCCTAGATAGTTTGTGAAGTTGTGACACTAGTCTTGGGTAGATTTGTCATGGATTGTTATTAGTAGTATTATTAAAACATTACAATGCAGCCTTCCGCTTATTCAATTCTGTTGTTATCTAATTGTTAGCTCCTAACTGTTATCAAATCAAAAATGGAAATAAGGTAAATAGTTCAATTGGTTGGCTTGCCTAGCTTTCACTAGTAGGCGCCATCACGACTCCCGATGGTGGAAAATTCGGGTCGCGACAAGTTGGTTTAGATGAGACCTTCAATTAAGTTGCATTGTCAGTCCTACCTAGCTTGGTCCAAGGTAAATAGTTCAATTGGTTGGCTTGCCTAACTTTCACTAGTAGGCACCATCACGACTCCCGAGGGTAAAAAATCTGGGTCGTGACAAGTTGGTTTAGATGATACCTTCGATTAAGTTGCATTGTCAGTCTTACCTAGCTTTGGGTGATGGGGAATCATCCCCGTGTGTATTTATGATGAGCTCATGCAGTGGTTCGATGGATTTGGAAAGAACCACAGTATGTGTTGTGTTTCTCTTTTATGAGTCTATTACTCCCTCCGTCTCACAATATGTGTTGTGTTTCTCTTTTACACAGTCCTTAAAAAATATTAATTAGGAAAGGAATTGAACTATTCTACCCTTATTTATGTCTTAAGATATAATCTCTCTTTATTGAATATTTATTCTATTTATGTATTATCTTCATCTGTAACGATCCGACTGGTCGTTTTGAGCAATTGCTTAGTTCTACAGTATGAGGTCACGAGCAACTTCATATTATGTGTATCGACTTGCGTGCATGGTTGGATTCTATTTCCGGATGAATCAGAGTCGAATCGGAAGAAGGAATGTGGTTTTGGAATCTTAAGAGGTGAGAATTTGATCGGAATTTAACTTTTGAGTAAATGACTCCGGAATGAGTTTTGGATGATGTTAGTAGTTTCTTAAGGTAATTTGGACATAGGTGTGCGTTCGTATTTCGATTTGGAGGCCCCTTGGGTAATTTGAGGCATTTCGGCGAAAGTTGGAAAAAGTTAAAGTTTGGAAAATGGAGAGGTTTGACCAATAGTTGGATTTTGTGTTATCGAGGTCGAAATACGATTCCAAAAGTTGGAACAGATCCGTTATGTCATTTGGGACTTTTCTGCAAAATTTGGTGTCGTTTGGAGTTGATTTGATAGGGTTCGGACCCTTAGTTGCAATTCTAGAAGTTCTTGAAGTTCATAGTGATTTTCATGCGTTTTGGAATCCGATTCGTGGTTCTAGAGATTTTTTTGTTTCGATCGCGCGATCAAATTTGTGTTATGTGTTTAGACTTGTGTTGGTGTTTGGTTTGGAGCCCCGAGGACTCGGATGAGTTTCGGAGTGTTTGGAAGAAATTTATGATTTTCTGCTGTCTGATCTCGCATTTGCGAGAACCACCGCTTTTGAGGACATTAAATTGCATTTACGGAAAAAGATGGGACTGGCAGGCTTTGCATTTGCGACGCTAGTCTCACAAATGCAAAAACAATCTAGGCAAGGGAAGTTCACAATTGCGAGCATTTGGGTCGTTTTTGCGAAGGCCCCTTCTTCGCATTTGCGAAGTATTTTATCGCAATTGCGATTGAGACATGGTAGCTCAGGATTCGCATTTGCGAAGTATTATTCGCTTTTGTGAGTTCGCATTTGCAAACCCAGTGTGGCAAATGCGACATCTGCAGCCTGCTAAAAGCTGAGTATTCCGAGTTTTTGCTTCATTTTTCATGTTTTTGAACCCTAGAGTCGAGGTGAGACGATTTTGTAAAGAGATTTTCATACCAAGTTATTGGGTAAGTATCTTTAATCAATTTCCAACTATATTTTTGTGATTATATCTTAGATTTAACATCTAATTAATGAGAATCAAAAGGTAAATTTGGGGAAAATTGTAAAATATTTCAAATATATAAAATGATGATTTGAAGGACCAAATGGTATCAGAATTTAATTATTTTTGTATGAGTAAACTCGTATCGGAATGAGTATTCAGTTTTTTGTAAATTTTGTCGGGTTTCGAGGTGCGGGCCTGGGGAGTTGACTTTTTGTAAATTGTATAAGAATCATAACTTTGTTAATTAAAATTATTTTCTCTTGTATTGTTTGATGCATTCAAGTTGTTTTTAGTTAGATTGAGCGAAGCGTTGATGAATTGGTAGAGAAAAAGCTAAATTGAGTATTGAATTGGTTGGATAGAGGTAAGTATCTTGCCTAACCTTGTGGGGGGGGGCTCACCCTTAGGATTTGAGTCTTCTATGCTAATTGTAGTTTGTGCACGCAAGGTGACGAGTGTGTGCTCAGACTTATTTGTGAAAAATTTACCTTTAGGGTTCTTAGGTCCTTATGTTCATTAAGTGGGAAGTTTTCCGATATGATTGGGTTTTCTAATTGCTTGTTTTCCCTCTATATACTCCATACGACGTTGTTAGATTTCCTCTAACTCTTAGTTGTTACTTGGCCCTTATTTGACTTAATTGAAGTGATTGTCCTCCTTATTGGTTTTTTATCTCTTAATTGTGAATTCCTCTATGACCCCGTGCATATATGTTATGTGTCCAAGTTATTGTGGTTGCCAGTGTAGTTATCACGTGCCTTATATATCTTGTTATTTTTGTAAACGTTGTTGTGCTTCTTGGTTTTTCCGTGATTCTCTTATTGCTTACCGTGTACTCTTACTCTTGGTGGTAGAAATCCTTGTGATTGGGTTGCTGAATTGTTGTTGTTGTTGATTGTAAATTATGTCTGGTTGTTGATACGTTGAGGAGGAATAAGGGAGAATTGATGTTGTCTAGTAGGATCGGGTTGCATGCCGTAAATAAGGGTAGACAGGTAGGATCGGGTTGCACGCTACAACAGAAGAAATAAGGGTGATATATATTGAAGAGTAATAAAGGTGGATTGGTAGGATCGGGTTGCACGCCGCACCAAGGAGTAATAAGGGTGAATGATCATGTTGTTACTGATATGGTGATATATATACTATTTATGTGACGACCCGACCCGTCGTCTCATGAGTTACCGACCCGTTTTCCCCATTTTCAGCTTCGTTATGTTTCATTATCTGTATCTTGTGTAATCAGGTTGATTTGGAATGGTTTTGATAGGAAATGAGACACTTAGTCTCTTATAAGAAGGGTTAAGTTGGAAAAGTCAACTGGATGTTGACTTATGAGTTAGAGGTCTCGGATGTGAATTCCGATAGTTCGGTTAGCTCCGGAAGGTGATTTGTGACTTTGGAGTGTGATCGAAAGTGGTTTTGGAGATCCGGTGTAGAATTAGGCTTGAATTGGCGAAGTTAGTATTTTGGCGAATTCCGGTTGATAGGTGAGATTTTGATCCGGGAGTCAGAATGAAATTCCGTGAGTTGATGTAGCTTCATTTTGTCATTTGGGATGTGTGTGCAAAATTTCAGGTCATTCGGACATCGTTTGGTTGGGTTTTTGATCGAAAGTGTATTTTGGAAGTTTTAAAAGAACTTAGGCTTGAATTGGATGTGAATTGATGGTTTTGGTGTTGTTTGAGGTGTTTTAGTGATTGGAACATGTTTGAATGAGGTTTTAGTATGTGTTGGTGCTTTTGGTTGAGGTCCCGGGGGCCTCGGGTGTGTTTCGGATGCCTAACGGGTCATTTTTGAAAATTTTTGAACTGCTGGTAGCTGGTATCTGGTTTCCTTCTTCGCGAACGCGAGGGTAGTCTCGCGAACGCGAAGAGGAAAAATAGGAGGCTGTGAGTTTGGCCTTCGCGAACGCGAAGGGGGGAGGCGCGAACGCGAAGAAGAGGAGTAGGGTGCTACGCGAATGCGGGAGGGCAACCGCGAATGCGTAGAAGGAAAATTGGCCTGGAGATATTTGGCCTACGCGAATGCGAGGCCCTGGGACGCGAACGCGAAGGTCTGGGGAAGTTGGCCTTCGCGAACGCGATGAAGAACGGGCCTGGGCAGAATGTTAAGTTCAGAAAATGGGACTTCGTTACCATTTACCATTTTTAACGATTTGGATCTCGGGTAGGGCGAATTTTCATCAGATTTTTTGGAGAGAACAACGGGGTAAGTGTTCTTAACTCAATTTTGGTTATATTACTCGAATCTATTGCAAGTTTTGTTGTTAATCCGTGAATTTAAGGGAGAAAATGCTTAAAACCCCTCTTGGATAGAATCAAGGATTTGAGGGTCGAAATGATGTGGGAATTGAATGATTTTTACATGGTTAGACTCGTGGAGAGATAAGGAAGCCGGTGATGTTAAGTTTATAATTTATTAAGACGTGGGCCCGGGGCTCGGATTTTGCCAATTTCGAGATTCTTGATAATTTTTGATTGTTTTCGAGTGGGTATTGTTCCCTTAGCATATTGTGATGTATTCGCTCTGATTTTTGTTAGATTCGATGCGCGTGGAGGCCGGTTTGAGGGGCAAAGGCATCGCGAGCTAGGGATTTCGCTGGTTCGAGGTGAGTAATACTTGTAAATGATATCCTGAGGGTTTGAAACCCCGAATTTGCATACCATAGAGCTATATTGAGGTGACTTGCACGCCGGTTAGTGGGCGTGGGGTAGAGCACCGCTGGGGATTGTGACTTGGTCCGTCCCGATTGATTAATTACTGCGTATTTGACTGGAAACTATTTGTTATCACTGCTGTTTGGGCTAATTGTCATATTTGGGCTTTATGCCAACTATTTGAACCTTTCGGGGATTATTTTCACTATTTCCTCACTGTTTTGACCTATTACTTGAACTCAGTCACATTGTTTCTCCACTATTTTATAACTCAGTTGTTTTTACTCAAATTGAGTCTTAAATGATAATTTGAGCTGAGGACTACTGTTTTACTAATGCCCGAGGTGCTTGTGATTGATATTCTGACTGAGTGTGGCCAAGGGCCAAATGTGAGGATACACTGAAGGATGGGAGGCCGAGGGCCTGGATGTGAGGATTATATATGGATCGGACTGCACGTCGTAGTAGTATATTATATATGGATCGAACTGCACGCTGCAGTAGTATATTATATATGGATCGGACTGCACGCCGCAGCAGTATATTATATGAATCGGACTGCACGCCGTAGTATGTATATATTGGATCGGACTGCACGCCGCAGTGATATAGCGATTGGGCTGTAGGAGCCCCTCCGGAGTCTGCACACCCACAGTGAGCGCGAGTACCCATATGGATCGGGATGCACGCCGCATCGAGCTATGGATCGGGCTGCACGCCGCAACGATATATAGATCGGGTTGCACGCCGCAGCAGTTGTTATGTGATACTGTTTCTGAGAGTGACCAGGGAGAGGGAGCCCGAGGGGCAGTGAGTGTTGTTGAGAGTGAACCCGAGGGGCTGGTTCAGCTTGAGATATTACCCGAGGGGCAAGCTGTTATGTGCTCATTTTGCATACTTCTTGTCTTTTTACTTGTTATATTGTGGTAATTGTGCTCGAGGGGCGAATTTTCTGTGCTAATCAGCACTAACTATTGTGAAACCGTTTTCGTGCTTATTGAAAAGACCATTTTCGAAAGAGATTTGAACTGAGCCGAAACATTTCTAAAGATTTCACTGATTTCACTGTTTTTCTCAAAAATTGTACCCGGATCCAGTATAGCATGTTGTTTGCTTCACGTGATTTCTTACCGCTCAGTATTATTTACTCTTATTACCACTGAGTTGGAAGTACTCACTTTACTCCCTGCACCTCGAGTGCAGTTGCAGGTACTATTCACCCGGTAGCGAGTTATTAGCTGATTGAAGATATACTAGCGTAGCGGAGCAAGGTGACCGCCAGCGTCCGCGGCACCGCACTTTATCTTAAAATTTCTAAATTCTATTTTGTTTAAATATTATTGCCCCTATAGTAGTGTTCCTACTCCTTATATGCTCGTGACTTGTGACACCCCGGTCGGGTTGTGTGGGGTTGTAATCCTGATTATTATCGCTGATAGGCTGTATCACTTTACTCATTTATGTTTAAATAATTCAAAAAGGAAGTGAATAGGGTTAGTTGGCTGGCCTTGTTTTCACGAGAGGCGCCATCACGACCAGTGTGGGTTTGGGTCGTGACAAGTTGGTATCAGAGCCTAGGTTACTAGGTCTCAAGAGTCATGAGCAGGTTTAGTAGAGTCTCGCGGATCGATACGGAGACGTGTGTATTTATCCTCGAGAGGCTTCAGAACCTTTAGAAAAACTTCACTTTCTTGGAAATCTTATCGTGCGTACTTGATTCAGCTTGAGATATAACTCTTGAAATTCCTTCCACACGTCTGTATGCGCTCCTGAGCGCCCAATAGTGTATGTGCCTTGATGGCTTGGGATTTCCCGATCAAAAGGCGAGATGTGATCCCGTGAGTTCGATGTTGGGCCAGTCTGGAGGACTTGAGGCCGGATCTTGCCTATGGCTTGAGCACTGAGGTGCTGATCACGTGAGCAAGTGTCTTGAACTTATATGTTCAGTATTGTCCTTATTAGCTGGAATGGCGGTTGGATATCCATGTTATGAGTATGTTAGTGTTGTGAGATGTATCTATGTGACTTGGTAGTGACGAAGAATTTGGTTGGATAATAGATGAACTATTAAGTGTTCGATTCCTATTGTGATTCGATGTGTAGCCCGAGTTCTGGGCGCTTGAAGAATATTTTCGTATCTCCTAATTGGAAGTTAAGTGCAATACTTGTGGAGGAATGAGTTCAGACTCGGGAAGACTAAATGACTGTGTTATGTGTATTACGGTGGAAGGTGTGCTGAAATATTAAATTAAGGAGAAGCAGGTGGGTTATCTCCTGTGGAGTGTTCTTAAGTGGTATGATCTTTATGTGTATGTTAGAAGATCTCATGTGTAATTGAAGGGTACGTGTTGAAATTTGAAAATTCGGGTCGCTTAAGAGAGTGGACTCGACTGGTGTGGGGATGAATGCGAGATTTGCAGAGGATTACAGTACTAGATGATGTGTGCTTTCCCAAGCTTGTAAATGATTTGAGTTTAATCTCACTATGGTATTGTGGCATCATTAGAGTAAAAGTGTTATGAGTTGTTGAGTATGTCTTGATATATGGCTTCGAGCCAAGTTGGGGAGTTTACTATTGATTAGCTAATTGCACAGTCATGTGCTATGTTGGTTCCGGTTCGAGGCATGCTGGCGAATCAGATCTGGTTGCGAAAATTGAGCCGAAGATGGCACGAGTGAAGCAAAATTTTGACAAAAGTTATATGGTGCCTCGTAAATGTGTAAGATCAGAGGATGACTTAAACTATTGCTGGTAAGAATGCTCGGTGCATGGAGCAGGAAGATGTTTGTTGTATTAGGATGAGGGTCTCATTTTTGCATTATCGGAGTGCCAATAAGGCACGAGTGACTCTGTTCGTTGGGTCAGGTAATTTGCAGTTTGAATAAGGGTGAATGACTTTTGAGAATGGTTCTAATGTGTTCAAGATTCTACATATGGCAATCAGGTGTCTTAAGGTGGTGTATGTGGCTAGAGATGGTGTTTTCATCAGAGTAATGTATTCTAGAATGTGGTATTTCTAAGAATATTTGAGAGAGTATTCAGTGGCTTATGGGTCTTAGACAGTGCGGTCTTGTGATTAGGACTCGTGTAGTGAGCCTGGGTTGAGTAATGGTGGTACTACAGCAAGAGGGAATATCAAGTTGAGGATGAATCAGAAGGGAAAAGAGATAGATAGAATAGCTTGATAGTAGACCAAATCGATATGGTAAGGATATGATTAATTCTCCGTACGTGTTCGAGGTAATGAGCCCTTGCAGGTATTTTGCAGCAAAGCTATTGAGTTCTGACAGCTTGCTTAGCTTGATTTGGATAGAAGGATTCAGTCCTGACAGTTTAACTTGTGCAAATGGAATTGGGAGATAGTTTTTGTTGGGTCTTACCGTGGTTTGGAGATGTATATATTTTCTATGGGCATGCGAAGCATGGGATTAGTGGAAGTTCTGGGCTAGATGAATTACAATTCAGTTATGAAAAGAAGTTCATAAATTCTCAGGCAACGGGTAGCCTCAGGTAATCAAGGAAATGGTACTGCTAATCGGAAGTGATTTGACGGGAGTAAATGTCTCAAAAAAAGGGTAATGTGATTAGTCTGATGATACTACGTTAGTATTGCAGTGCTTTCTTGCTAGATCGACTGCTGATATTCGAGTGTGTTTGATGGCACAGGGGAATTTTAGAATATCTTTCGTGGAATGATTGGGTTATTCTAGACTATTGTGCTAAAGGCTATGTCGGAAAATGCCATAGGTTGCGTGGCGAGGTGCATCGGATTATGTTCTAGCAGAGTGGTTTGTATTCTAAAGACCAGCGGACGGCTGGGAAGGATTGTTTTTCCTTAATTGGGCCTTATGGCGGATGTCAGTGTAGAGGTTCCTACCATGGATTCAGTTCCGGTATTGAGGGACTTTTAGGATGCGTTCCTTATGGCCGGGCATGTTGTCGGGGCGAGACTGTGGATTTCGGTATTTATTTGGTGTTGGGCACCGTATCGTACGGCTCCGGCAGGAGTTATAATAGTGGAAGGAGCAGCTTCAGGCTTCTTGGTATTGAGCTCGTTGGCAGGCCGATGTGGCTACATATTTAGATTGAGATGGCTTGGTTGGACCCGATATGTATTGTTGAGGGACAGGTTGAATTTATCGTTATTGAGCCTGCTAGTGATCTGGGGAGATCTATGAGATGCTTTTCTGTGTTGTGAGGCGTTATGATTTTCGGATTGTGTTTGAGTTTTGTGGCTTACAACGCTATATGTAGATATCATTATGCACTCAGTATGCTTACGACCGATACTCGGTATTTTGTTATTATGAGCAAATTTGGCTCGATGTGCATCTCCCTATATGAGATATTTGTGTGGATCGGTTGGCACGTCGCCACGGGTATGTTATTTGGATCGGGTTGCACGCCGCAACAGTGAGATGTTGAGAACAGTTTTCCATATGTTACTTTGTATGCCTTGCTTCCTGGTTTCTGAGGGAAGTCCGTATTGGGTGTTTCTCGGCGAATGGCGCATTGGTTGTGTCCTTTCAGGATTGAATGGTGTATATTACTTGCTTCACCGTAGGTGTGATGGATTGCTTGGTATCAGACATCAATCTGTGCGTGGCTGTCTATTTTGATCATAGTGAGTTGAGGTGCTTCATGTGTAACAGTGTTTGGATAAGATCGCGCATTGTAGCGAGGCTACGTGGAGATTTTACCCATCGAGGTAGATTCTGGTATTCTATTTCTATGATGTGGGACGGGGTCCCAGCCTTGTGTTGTGATGGTATTGAGGAGTTTGAGTTAAAGCTCTTTTGTTTGAGTCATTTGTCATAATTTGAGTATGTTCAGACCGCCCATCATTGGTGCGTGGATTATGCAAGTTGTGGCTTAGGCCTGTGATGAGGTGTCATATCACCAGGGTGGTGTGTTGAATTCGAGGTGATCATTGGAGTCATTAGTGAATGCGAACAGATGTGATTTCAGCTTGTTAGAGGGTTAATATCGAGGTTTGGCCTAGAAATCTGTTGTAGTATTAGTGAACAAGGAAGTGGCTTCATGTATGGGTGACCTGAGGAATGGTTACGGTTTATCGCGTGTTTTATTTATCGTTGGCAGTATATGAAAGTGTTGGAATAAGACTTTCGCTAATAAGAGGTTCCTATCGGTAACTGAGTATTGTGGGCAACTGCTGTGAATAGAGACTATCATTTCGAGTGTTGGATTGTGTGGTATGCTGGATGATTTCACCTGAGGTTGCAGGTATAGTTTATTACAGCTGGTTCAAGTTTATTCTGAATATTGACGTGAGGTTCTGACTTTTGAGTATGATTTCAGAAAGTGCAATGTGGTTCCACGGTTTATGGTCTCGATGGATTGTGAGATTTCAGCTATGTGGTGTTATCGGACCTATATGAGATAGGGTGATATGGGATCACCCCGGGTAAATGCATGGTAAAGTTATTCAGCTATTGCTTGGCTTCTAGTACAACTCTGGGTACGCTCGAGGACGAGAGTTTGTTTAAGTTGGGGAGGATGTGACGACCCGACCCGTCGTCTCATGAGTTACCGCCCCATTTTCCCCATTTTCAGCTTCGTTATGTTTCATTATCCGTATCTTGTGTAATCAGGTTGATTTGGAATAGTTTTGATAGGAAATGAGACACTTAGTCTCTTTTAAGAAGGGTTAAGTTGGAAAAGTCAACCGGATGTTGACTTATGAGTTAGAGGGCTCGGATGTGAATTCCG